>OU383790.1:702839-752839 GCA_910950805.1 Acrocephalus scirpaceus scirpaceus | reverse complement strand
AAAGGAGGATCATTTCACTCAGCTTAGGGGCAAAACACTGAAATAAAAAAATGCATTTTTTTCCACGCAGAGATCTTAATCCTGGATTAATTATTTTACACATTTTCCATCTTAATTAAAGCAATATTGCTTCTTTCTTAAGTTCTTTATCTACTTTCTTTAAGTAAAGCTATTTAACACTGGGGATTGTGGAAAACATTTGTTCGTGATTATGCAGACATACAGTCAAACAAGACTGAAACAAGAGCAGCATGCAAAAATGTATTTAAGGACTATCATCCCAAAATGCTGCTAAAAGCTATTAACCAGTACGTGTTAATTGCCACAGCATTCATATTAATTTTCACTTCGGGCCCGACATTGTGGAATATTTCCCCTGATACATTTTAAACAAAGTTTAATTTAAGGAACTGCTTCTATCAACACTTATGAAAATTAACAGCCAAGCAATTAGCACTCATGAATTATCCCTTCCCCCATGCTTGCTACAGCATCATTTTTAAAACAGTTGCTACGTGAGAAATTGTTGCTTTTAACCCATTACCAAAGTAGCCACAAGAAACCACGTGGCACTACAGAGAGGCACCATTCCTCACCAAAGATTTTTAGCATTTGTCCACCCAAAAATGACATTGACCAATTTTCAGTTAAATTATCTCCAGTAGTCAAGCAAACACCAGAGAACTCCACAAAATCAGAAAAGCCAAACTTCCTTCTAACTCCATTTGCAGCAGTCGTGAAAGCAGAAATAAAAATATCTTGAGAAAATCTGGTCTGCCTGCAGGAAAAGCTTTTGGCCTCATAACCCCAGTTTACTCTGGAGCCAAACAATTCCTTCCTTACATTTTTCATCTCTTCTGCACCTCTTTCCTGCCTGAACATTGTGAAGCTCAGCTGAGTCACTGAAATGAGCCATCACCACACTCCTGTGTGTCACCTGTGCTACCTGGACAGCACTTTCTGCTCTGTCTTACAGTCCTTTTTTCTCAACATTATTAAAACTCAGCAAGTTGGAAAAATAAACTGTCAAAACTTGATTTTCCAAGTCCTGTAAACAGAAATATACATGAATTTATTTATCAAATGGGTGATAATTTAATTTGCATGCAGACAAAAGAAATCAATTTGGCCAGTGATTTCTTAAGCCTTCAAGTGATTTTCTATTTCAATGACACCTGAAGAAATTACAAAGAACTAAAGGTTCTTTCAATACAAAATTCTTAGAAAGAGTATATAGCATTTATTAACCAAGAGGTACAACCCCTGTGCTTTACAAAACATGAAAATAGGTCCAGAGCTGAGGTTTACTTTAACTATTTAGGGAAAAAACTTGAAGAAAGAGTTGAGAGTAGTTACTGTACGTGTGGCTTCTGTTAAGAACTGAAGTTTTACAATGTACAGAAAACCACAAATCTGTCCTGGGTAGTGCTGGGGCAAGTTGTGTGGATTCCTGAGCTGCTTAGAATGCCTCCTCTGTAGCTGTATTTCACAAGCCATATTCTCTACTGTTTTGATAATTAATGAAGTGATCAGGACAGGAAGGAATTAGAGTGCTTTAAAATTTTACTATTTCATAAAATCAGAAGTGGTTATGAAAAAGACACTAAATCTGGCAGGAAACACCTGTGAGATGTGAGCATCACCACGTTGGCTTGGCTGGCATTACAGCACGTGCTCTGGTCTGAACTGAGAAGGTGAAAACAATACATCCAGGGGGATTGGGGAAGGAGGAGCCCAGGAGGATTTATTTGATTTCTGGTCAGGGACTTGAGTCAGGGGTGAAACCAGCCAGGATGAGGAGCACAGACACGGCTCAGAACAATTCACCAAAACCCGAGTGTGACTGAGCAACCTGAAATCTGCATCACCAAACCCAAACGTGGACAAACCAAAGGCCTGGCTATGGCCTTAGAGATTTGAGAGCCACTGTGACCCCCTGAGTAAATACATAATTAAGTAGGGTGTTTTCAAGACATGTTTAATTAGGCCCCTAGCCCCTCCTCTCCCCAATTATGTACCATTTCCCCCAGAGACACACAGCTCTGTTAATTATGTAAATAAGTCATGCTCTATTCCCTGAAAGAATTATATTTCTGTGAAATATTGCTCATCTATTATCAATAAAAATAAATAGAAGACATATGATATGTCATTAAAAATAATTTTTAAAAGCTTGATGATTTTTGGTGGTTTTACTGACTGAAAATACATGAGAACTGAAGTAAAATAACTCACAACTGGACTATGTTTCCTTTATATCTCAGATGGTCAGCCAAGCAATGAACTAGATAATACATACAGAACTATAGAGAATAAACTTTATATGCAAACTATTGATACACTAACAGAGTAACAGAAACAATGGTGTCAGAATTAATAGAGTGAGATTATACTCTACCAAAATGCCCATTCAATTATTTTGGATTGTAAAGAAGGTATTTTGATTTGCAGATCACAGCTGAGACAATTTGTATCAGACCCTGCAAGTCACAGCAGGGTGATACTGAGGCATTTCCTCAACCTCTCAAACTGACACAGAGTGCAACCTCTTCCAGTGGACAAACACCTGCTCAATGTATCTGATTTCAACAGGTAAAAATTAATATGTTCATTTTAAACAACTACAATTAATACAGTAAAGATTAGCTTGGATTATCAAAGAGGGAAGGAAAAATGCTGAAGTTTCTCAAGTTTCTGAGAAACAAGACTTGAACATGACTGAATTATAACAGAATTCTCTTAGTAAAGAACTATTAGATTTTTACTTCCCCTATATATGACATGAGAATTCATTTAAATGTTTGCCCAACTAAAATTCCATGGCACAAGAACAACAAACCTGGAGTTTGGAAAAAAAGGCCTCTTGGTGCTGTCAGCATCAAAGTGCTGCTGTGGCTCATTAATGAGGCCAGGAATTTTGAAAACCTGAGTTAGCACTAATGGCCACAGGCTAATAAATGTAAAATCACAACAGAGGAGCTTTTGTACATGAACATCATAGTCCAAAGGTTACCATTTCACAAATATTCCAGATACTCCTGGAAATGTCAGTGGAATTACAGATCTGACTTTCCACTTCAAGAACACCTAACAGAATATGAAATTCTTCCATCACGATGGTAATGAAGCTCAAACTCCATCCTCCCACAAGAGATTCCACAAACAAATCTAGTAGAAAACAGATCTATGGAGTATTTATACTTGTTTTGGAGCAATATGACAATGATCCATCACACCAATGTTTATATTTCAGTTTCTACAGCTGATGACAGGGAAAAATATTTGACAATATGGAGTAGAGGGAAGACATTTATCCCCCAGTCTGAGTGACACCAGACCCATCTCCTGACCTCCATGAGCTGCCAGGTCTGCAGCCCATCTCCTCCCTGTGTTACACAAATGAGCACTTGTGCAGAAATACATGGATTAGTGCTTCTTTTTGCCTCAGATACCAACCTACTGACACTTCAGTTTTCCACCCCCAAAACAGACCATGGCTTCTCCCACTCTCAGCAGAGCACTGGGGACAAAGACATGAACCATGGAATATTCAGCAAGTGCTGTGATGTGGATAGACAGAAAGTTTGGGTTTTTTTAATGACAAATAATCATTTATACAAAGGCTATCATCATCACCTCTAGAGAGATGTCCCAGGACTCTGTCACAACAAACGTGCCCCTCACTAACCTGCTGGAGAAGGAAACAGCGAGGTGGAGAAGCCGAATTCTCAGTCCAGAATTTTGTAATGAAAACAGGAGAAATGCTTCTCCTGAGCCTGGAACCACTACATCTGCTTGTTTCTGATGAGCACTGCCAATAGCTGATGGCCATTTTGAAGTTTTCCTGGAGCTTGCAGAGGTCAGAGCCAGGAGCAGCAGTGCCTCAGGGACCCTGTGCCACACCCAGCACTCACCTTGCCGTCGAATTTGGAGTACTCATTGAAGGGGTTGTTGAGCTGCAGGGGACACTGCTCCAGCCGCACAGAGAGGATGGATTGCTTCCCAGAACATGGGGATTTCACTCGGAAATTCTTCTTTTCAAACAGTGAGCTCAGCTCCTCTGCTGCAGATCAGAAAGAGATCAGAGGCATCGTATGAGGAGAGGTACAGAGGCTGCTGCTCACCACAGGGAGGTAACATCATAAGAGAGAGCACAAAATCAAATACATAAACCAACAACTGCTTCAGCAGAGCAGGATCTTCCACCACACAGCCCAAAGATATGAAACCATTAAGAAGTTTGAATGATGCTCCTGTTTAAGCTGAGAAAAAGGTGAGCTTTTCCTGTACAGAGAATAGAACTGACCAGTGTAAGATCCACTCCAGTCAGGATAACAATGAAGAGAATGACACATTCCAGCTTACCTACCTTCTAAATGAGCAGGGAACAGGAAGGAAAAGAGCTGCTGCCACGTGGAGAGCACAGCTCCCACAGCCTGCAGCACATGGCACAGCACAGGGCAGCACCAGGCTGGCCCTGCAGGGACACTGCACTGCAAGGACACTGCACTGCTGCACTGCAGGGACACTGCACTGCTGCACTGCAAGGAAACTGCACTGCTGCACTGCAGGGACACTGCACTGCTGCCCTGCAAGAACACTGCACTGCTGCCCTGCAAGAACACTGCACTGCAAGGACACTGCACTGCTGCCCTGCAGGGACACTGCACTGCTGCCAGCTGCAGGCTTGGCACCACACCTCAGCCCACAGGGGCACTGCTGCAGGTTTTACTTCTCAGGGGTGGATTGGATACGGCGTCCCCACATAAAAATGTCAAACCCAAACCACCGTGCCAGATCAACAGTCTGGACAATAAAGACAAAAAAAGCTTTCTAAAAACAAAGGGGATCCAAGTTCAGGAGGTCTTTGTGTGGTCTGTGAAGGTTCATAAAAGTCTTTTTATGTGAAGAAAGTGCACAGCTGAATTTCCAACAACAACTCAACTTCCAATTTACAGGCATACTTTAAAAAACCCTAAAAAACAGGACTTGTTATGTTACAAGGCTACAATGAAATCAGGACAGAGCCTGGGGTGTTTCAGCACATCAGTACCAACGGGTCCCATCTGCAGGGAGCTGTGACTTAAGCTGGACAAGGTTTCCCACATCTGCTCCAGGAACCAAGAGCCCCCAGTCTCCATCAATCACTGCCCAGAACCAACCCCAGCTTGCCCAGCCCAGCATTCCTGCCCTTGGATTCCCTCACAGCTCACAGATTTACATCTTGCTTCTCCAGGGAAATGGAACTGTTCCCAAGGCAGAATGACCCGGGACTTGATCTGCAGGGAGTTGGTTCATTTCTTAGAGTGCAAAATTAAAACCTGTCAAATGATAACTAGTCAAAAGCTCCATTTATTTTTATCAGCAGATTGCCTTAAAATTCAGGCAGTTGGCAGAGGTGCTAAATACTGGCACTGAGAGATCCCCAGCGGGCTTGTGAGAGGCTGCAATTAACCAAAAAGGATTGATTTAATCCCTTTCAATGTGGCCACTTTAACTCCATTAGGCTGTTTTGGTTTTTCAACAAGCTCTTAAACCTGTTGTTTTTTTAAAAAATCTAAAGCATTATGCTGGAGTTTTACCTTTTAACTGGTAATTCTTGGGCACTTGGAAAGGACCTTGGAATCCAATACAATGGTTTTACTCACACAAGTGAAAAAACAAATTTTTATATACAGCTATTCTGTATGGGCTGAATGCAAGACTTTGGAAGGGTTTCCTTGATATATTGTAATTTGCATTTTATATGCTCTGCAATGAAGGAATGTAAGATGTAAAGGTACAGAGGATATCCTTAAGGGCTCCTCTTTCTCCTTGCTGCAGTTGTGCTTCTCCTGCAAGTCAGGGAGAAACACTCAGATCTCAGTGGCAGAGCAGAGAAGGAAAATCAGCTCTGCCAACAGACCCCCAGCGCCTGGAGTTTCTGTGTAACTTATTTATTTTTCCATTTAAATCTGTTCTGCAGCAGGCAGGGACTGATCCATTTGCCTGCAATGCCAGCACATTGCTCAGAGGGGACACGTGTGACTGCTGGGGACAGATGATGAGTGTCTGCAGGGCAGCACGGGAGGGAAGGGGATGTGCAGCCTGAGCCAGCTCAGAGTGCAGGAGACACAGGAGAGAGATTTGCATCATCATTGGCCAAATGCTATAAAATATTGAGCAAAGAGTTGGAGGTTATGGTAGATTAACCTTTAAAACCTACAACTCTGCTTACAGAAGGAGAAAGGCAAAAACATTTCAGGATGCATTAACAGGGGTATCCAACACAGCTGAACACTGAATTAAGGATTAGTGCGACTGTGCTGCTCGTGTGAGCAGCTTTGTTCCCTCCTCTGAAAAAGATATTAGAGTGCTGGAGAACGTTCTGCAAATGACAGCCACGGAGATATGAGGAATTAGGCAAAAAAAGGGAGATTACAGAGGGACCTCATTAAGATATACACAAATTTTGAAAGAAGTACACATGACAGACCATACAAAGGTTTGAATGTGTGTCAAATACAACAGAAATAGAAACTAGCTTGAGCTCTAAAATAGGAAAACTGAGACAGATTTGTAATTTCATATATTACAATTTAAACTATGTAGAACATCCACTCACAAATACTTCATTATATAATTAACAAAAATAGAATTTAATATTTTTTGAGAAATCAGTGATAATAGTTTTTTACCAAGGAAAGGCCAGATAAGCTAAGCCAGCATTTATTATGCTTGCATTTAAGCAGATCATACATATACTCTTTATTTCTTAAGATTTGCACCCTTACCTAAAAAAGCAGCTACAAAAATACTCTGAACAAGTAATTCTGTGAAATCTTCCATGGCACCCAGTGCACCAAATGCAGCTGGAAATGGCTGGGAAGTGCCATGGAGACAGGGATGCTGCATTTGGAGTGCAGCCAGCTGGCAGTGCCTGCCCTGGGGCAGAGCCACGTCCTGTCCCCCAGTGCCACCAGTGCCACCAGTGCCACCAGAGCTTGGCCCTGCCCCGTTCCCCAGGCTGAGGCCACCCCGAGGTGACAAACACACAAACACCACCGTGGTGCCTCCCAGAGCAAAACCAAAGCAGCCACCCCATAACTTCAGCCCAAAGCAGGTGTTGAACACTGTTTGCTCTCTTTGCTTTGTTGGCACCCTGGAGCACCCTGGCCATGGCTGGCACCCCCAGACAGCACAAAAAATCAAAAAATTGGCATTTCCTTTGTGCTCTGAAACCCTGGGGGAAAATCACAAACTGCAAATGTTGTGACCATCAAAGGCAGCAATAAAACCAGTAGGAAAAGAAGAGATATTTTCTTTTACCTGAGCAAGAAGTATTTCTGTCTTTCCACTGAACGTTTTTGCATTTTATTTGATTTTGTCTCTCTTTCCGCAGACGTTCTAGTCTCTGAGCTTGAAAAGAAATATTACAACTATAAGTTTGTCAATGAAAGTTTACTATAAACAAAGACATAATTAACTACCTTTATATGAATAAAGATGTTTTATACTGCATATGTAGGGGAAAAAGTCATAAAATTTTAAAGGTGGCACCCCTGAAAAGCAAATACCAACAAAAACATGAAAATGTTCTTGATTTATAATTGAAATTAGAGGATATAAAACATTAATAGAGATCATAAAGATAGTATTAACATGGAAGAGAATAATAAAATGTGAAAACTTCTGTGATTAATATGACATTTCATTATATAAATCATTAATAACGGTCTTAAAGGAATTTTAATGCACAAATGAACTGAAGTGAATATTACATTACAGGAATAAAATTACTGTTATGAATTACTCTACCCGTTTCAAAAATTAAATAAATGAACTCAGACTAGACTATTAAAGTTTTAAATATAAAATCCTTTATCTAAAAATCATGAAAATTATAAAATGTCAAAGCGATATAAATTAGCAGAGCTTTTTCTTCAGTAGGCTGAAACAGTTTATAGGTAGTAAAATAAATGATTTGTATCTTCACAACATTAGTCAAATCCTAAAATGAATATAATATTTCCTTACATATATTTTGACTCCATCTTCAAAATATGGTTGGGAAAAAAAGCCCCAAATAGTTCAGATACCAGAGAACTTGCAGCCCAGGGTACCAGACAACAACTTAAATTACCTTTTGTGTAAACAGTAAGAGCTTCCTTGGGGAAAAATCCTGATGGAAGCCACCCAAGACAACGACCCCAAGAAACCATTGATGTTGTGAAGTGTCCACTCAAAATAAGCAGATTACACTGGGAAGTAGAACTAACAGTGCTGGCCCCCCGAAGGAAACAATTTGCTGGATATATTAGCAATTTTGATGTATTGAGATAATTCATTAACTAAAATGGGTTTGTAGAAGAGATTCTAAAATGCTAAATTACTCTGACATTTTTTGGCTACAACTGGAGTTCTCTGAGCCTTTTCAGCAATTTAAAAACATTAATAAATATTTTCCATCCCTTCTGTTATTATTCTTTTACATTCATTCTTTGAACTGAATTGTGGACAAGGAAGTTTTTTTTTCCCCATAAAAACTGTCAGTCAGGGAACTGATTAAAAAAAAAAAACTCCTTTGAGGTTTACCAGGTGTAACAAGCAGTTTAAGGTACAAGCACAAATAGGGACTTTGATAAGTATCTCCCATTTAAGTCAACACGATGCTAGAACCTGAACACCTCTAAGTTGCTTCCTCTTAATGAAATAAGAAAAATACCCCTCCCCATAAGTGTAAATATTGGGAAAACACTGTTGTAGCATGGATATTTATTCTGAAAGAAAAGTTCCACATTTGTACTAGTTACTGCCCCCCTGCAGCTCAAAATTACCTTCCAGACCCTTTCATCCCAAAGATCTATCATAAAAGATCTGTTAGATGAACAGGTAAAAAGGATAAGGAAAAAACCATAGGCTAGAAACAAGAATAATGCATGTTTTTATCCTGTTTGATATTTCCATCCCCTGTCAAAACAAAAGCACAAGAGCACAGTCACCACCATCCCTGACCATCCTGTTCCTCCACCTACAGCTGATCACAAATGACCACATCACTGTGGGGCAGCAGTGCCAAACCAGATGGAATGGTCAGCAGAAATGATTGTTCAAAACTGTCACAGGCAGCCAGTGAAAGTTTTTGGTGTGAGAATGTCTCTGAACAAACACAGCTGTGGCTCCATGAGTGGTGAGCACAGAGCTGAGCCTTTGCTCCTGGGCTGGGGCTTTGCTGCTGCCCACACCCAACACTGGCACTGACCTCTGCTGCCACGCCAGAGCTGAGCACAAAATCTGCTCCCAACCCTGACCTTAGAACAGCCCCTAGCTGGCACCTGAAATGGCTTCAAACTAGAATTCAAATGGAGATTGTCCCATCAGTCTGCTCCCTGGGTGAAATGATCCTTCAGAATCATTTTCTGGAGTAATTCTATAAATCTTCCAGCTTTGCCTGTCCCTCCTCATGAGCTGCACCATGGCCTGAGCTCCCCCAGCCCCAGGGCAGCACTGGGCACCCTGGATCCCCACCTCACCTTCCTGCCAGGTTGGGCTCTAATCTCAGTTTATTTCCAAAGCTCTGCCACAGGAGATCAGTGCCCCAGCTTTTCTGGAGCCTTTCACAACTTCCTACTTGTAAAAGGCATTTCAGTATCTCCAACACCACACACATTTTCCTGGTGATGCAGAGCACAGAGGTGCTCTCTGGGCTCTAGGTGGTGTTATAATACTTGCAGAAATAATTTAAAAATATATACAGAAACAGAAACAAAGAGGTCAGCACTGACCACTGCACACCAACCTTCTCACCAATATTTTACCTCACAGACTCCTGTTCATAATATTCTTTAGGTCTAAGCAGAAGTCTGGATACCCCTTGCATGAAACACCCCATGGGAGAGCTTCCTGCCAGTCACGACAAAATGAGTGTATTTTGCAAAGGTGTTCACCCTTAAACTTTCTAATTTGGTACCTGAAAACCTAGCTCAAGGTTTTTCTCAGAAATAAAACTTTAGGAGACAAAATACAGACAAGTCATTCCCTTTGCTGGTTCACATCAAACTTCATTCCCCTCTTTTATAACAAATACATTTGATGCCTCACTAGGCAGATTTTTTCTCAGAAAATAACTATCCTGTTCAAAAGTTAACACCCCTCCAGACAGTAACAATAGAGATATCAAAGACTGTTCATGTACTTTGGATTTAGATTTGATGTCTTCACAATTTGAAATTTTTTATATATATAAAACTGACTACCTCAATGTTCCTCTGTACAGGAATAGGTAAAACAGCAATTAAGGCTCAGCTGACAGCACACTAAAGTAACTAAATCACTACATATCCTTCTATAAAAGGGCCTCAACATTACAGAAGTCTGACAGACACCAAGCAAGTCCTGCTCTGGTTTGTCCACGCAAGCTAGACTGAGGGAAGCTGAGATGAGAGGCCAGTGCTGCTGCACTGCTGCTGCACTGCTGCTGCACTGCTGCAAACACCACGCACCTGTGTTTGATCGTCTTCTGATTCCAAAGTCCCAGCTTGAGGTAATATCGACTGATTGGGAGTATACATAGCCCTGAGTCTCCCCGTTGCTGCCCTGTGGTTCTGAGCCATTATCCCCATGTGCTGAGGAGGGGTTGAACTTCTCCAGGTCCACGTCGTGGTCGATCAGGACCATCTCACACATCCCCGTGTCATCGCTGGTCACGTGCGACTGCCGGATGTGAGCCAGGATAATGGTGGGGTTGTCCAGGAAAGCCATTCTGTCCACAAGGCCACCCCTTCACTGTACTATCTCCTCTCCATCTTGTTTCATGGGCACACGTACCTGGAAACAATGTACACAGCATTTCAGCAACAAAAACCCTTCAAACACAAACAGCTCAAACCCCCATCCCAGCAGGTCACGATTTGGGATGCACAAACCCCGACTGACCTGGGGCAAACTGGTTAATTGTGCCCCAGTTTTCTTGTGCTACACTGGTTGGTGAGGTCCAGGAACAGGGGGTTTGGAGGACAGCTCCAAACCTGAGTGCCAGGACAACAGAGCACAAGAGATACAGACAGACAGGTCCCAGAACTCCACACCACGTGGCTGCTGTAAGGCAAAATACCGCCCAGTGCTGCACACAGGAGGATGGCAAGAGAATACAGAACAGAAACATCTGCCTATTCCAACTAATCCATTTGAAAAACCAACAGGGTTTTGGATTTCTTTTCACCCATCATAACTCTGTTACTGTTTTGCTTTTGCATCTACACACCAACTTTTTGACTACCTTATTACAGACTCTCTTCAGGTTTTGTATTTCCAGGAATAACTTTAGACATGAAGAGATTAGTGTCTCAGGGCAGAATATTGAACATCTGCTGCTGCATGGTGCTTCACACAGGGCAACTGCTGTAACACAGAGATCTCTGTGACCAAATACCACACGCCTGAGCTCTAAAGCACTTTAAGAACAGTAATTGCCACTTACCTAAGATACTTCATTCAGAGCACTCAAGTGGCCTTTTGAAACAAAGTAGAGGGCAAAAAGGAAAAGGAAAAAAACCCCAAACCACAAAACCCAAACCACGCTCACATTGTTATCTGATTTTTCGGTAGCTGTGGGTTTGTAGTTATGTCAATCTAATTCAAGCCCGGGCTGACTCTGAAAGGGGCAGCTCCATGCCCTGCCTGGCCCTGCTCCAGGAATTCCACCACCTCCCAAAGCTGGCAGTGGAGCTGCATCAAAAAATGATCTGCTGAAAATAATCTAAAAAGAAAAAAATAATTATTCCTGTTCATGCAGTGAGTCCATCAGTGAGCAGCAGCCACAGGGACACCTCCACCTGAGGGGGCTCAGTCTGAGCTCACACATAGGGCAAGACCAGATGGAAATTCCACAAGTTTGAAATCCCCTCTGCTTTTCTAATCAGAGAAAAAACACCTTAACTTTACAGAGCTGCTTGTGTGTGTATTTGGGATTTTGAACTCAGAAACACCAACAATCCCCTGCCCTTGCTGCTTGCAAAACTGCTGGTAAAATCACACCAAGCCACATCCCATGAAAATCTGCTAAAGGCAGCTGGCCTTCTCTTCTCCTGGGATATTTGAACAGAGGGAAGGGAAAGAAAGCACCAGCCAGGCTTGTTCCAGGACCAGCAAATGCATTTTGCTGTGTCCCCTTTTTTTCCAAGGGGAAAGGTGTGGGGAAAGGTGCACCAGCACAGAGGGGTCATGGAGCAGCTTCTGCATTTAGACAGTTGGAAGCAAAAGTAAACCTGCATTTGGACACTCATCTAACCATGACAAAAGCAAAATCTTGAAGGTTTATTGTAGATTGCAAACCCTCCATCCCTACCTGTGTCCTCCCTCCCAGCAAAAATCAGCATCCACTGCTGACAATACTCAGTAAATAGAGACTTACAGCCTTCAGAATTTTAAACTTCTTTTTCTCCCTTCACAGCAAAATACTTTAGGGTTTTTTTGGACATTGTCCCCTTTCTGCTTTAAAAAATATAGACAAATTCAAAAGTATTACATTAAGCAACAGACCCAGCAGCAAAACCAAATTCAATAAAGGAATGGTGGAGAAACAAAGCTGACATGCTGCTGGTTATTAATACACTACTGTTACCAGACATTGTAATAAATAATGCTGTTAGTGAAATCCACTCCAGCAGGATCCTTGGAGACCCTCAAAGCCCAACTGGGCACAGCCTGGAGCTTTGCTGGCCCTGCCTGGAGGTGGGAGTTTGGATGGGATCCCCAGGGGCTCCTGCCAGCCTCGGCAGCACCACAACTCCACACTCAGTTTTAATTTTCTGACTCTTCCCATCAAGGTAAGTAGGGCTGCTCCTGAGGGAGGTCTCACTGTCCTCCAAGGGAGAGCCCACCAGGAAAATGTCCCAGCCCAGGGCAGCCATCGAAGTGTCTGGGGCTCTGACCCTGCACCAGTGTGGCTCCAAAAACACAGACACAGGTACAGCTTATGGACATCACAAAACACGTGTTGGGAACACTTTTTAAATGGAATTATTCCTACTCACTGATTAGGAAAGGCCATGGGTACCTGCAATTGGCAAAAATTTGTTTAAATAAGCAACAGCCTCAGGCGTCGGAAAGGTCTGCAAACTCCCAATCAAAAATTACTGCTGCCCCATCAATGTGTCATATAAATGTTGGCATGTTAATTGTGTATTTATAAGATTGTTAATGGTTAGTTAATTTACCTCCCACACTATTATTGTACTTGAAATGATTTAATGTCTGCTGAGGGAGTTAACAACATGTAACAGCAGATGCGAGTTTTACCTTTATACTCTGCACCCCGACTTCCTGCCATTAACAGTTGTGTGCTAAATCAGCCAAGCTTCTTCCCAAGTGTACACTGCAACCACTTTTCCCATCAACCTGAACGCTGAGAAAGTGCTGGAAATTCTACAAGTTTAACACAAACGTATTTTTATTTCCTCCTCTTCAGAATTTTCAAAAAGATACATTAAAGCTAATTTATCAACACATCAGTGCTAACTGGAAACTCTCTGAATAGTTAATATGCTTTAAAAAAAAAAAGTTCAGACCCCCAAGTTCAGTTCAGGTTTTGATCTCTATTTAGTAGTTGTAGCCTACAGAACTGTAACCAGTTCCTCCTGTTGATAAAAGCACAGACCTGCTCTGAGGAACAGTGACTTCCAGTGAGAGAGGAGAACTCAGAGAGGCAAAGTTCAGTTTTGCAAACCTTTACACAAACACCTTGAAGGTTCCAGCAAAATCACAGACCCAACCCAAATTTCTAGATCTGCTGAGATCTGCCAGCACACCCCTTCTGCTCTCCTACACCCACACACCATCACCATATCCTCATAGAGGAGCTGAATTTAAGGGAATTCAGAGACTTCCTAAGCATCAGCATCTTATACATTCTTTAATCATAAACAAAAAAATAAATGTTCTTCTAATACTTGCACTATAAAAATAATATTCTACTTTTGAATAAACCACTTTGCAGGCAACTGTCAAACACTCTGTGCAAACACTAAAACTGAAGAGAGCGATGTGAAACCTCCAAAATTTTAGAGTTTGGTATTTCTGTACAACAGGATACACAGGTTGGGGTTTCGAGGATGTATTGATTGGCAAATTCATCACACAGGTGGGCAGAGATCTTCACTTTCTTCCTGACCTTTATTATTCACCTATCTAACTTTCTGCACATTATCTGAACACCCTGGGGACAAATGCTCTCTCTCCCCCTCCTGGCCCCACTGCTGTGATCCTGCCCTGCCCCGAGAGCACAGCCCCCATCAGCCTGGTGCAGCTCCAGAACATCCCCAAAGATGTCAAATTGCACCATCAAGAGGCTGAACGCCTCGCCAGGATTCACGGGAACTTTGTGGCAGAATCAGACAGCTGCATCTCAGTCTACTATTTTTATCAGCAGTATTCCTCTTCCAGTACCCCACGGCTATATTTATGGCATCGATAGACTCTCCCAGCGAGGGAAGCAGGGCTTTATGCAGATCAGGCTCATTCATAACCCGGCACACAATGAGGAATGCAGAGCGTGCTAACAAACGACTCTGCTCCCAGGAGGTGACACAAAGGTCTTGGAAAAGGATCTGCAGCTATACAGGCTGTACCTTAAACACACAGCTGAATTTCGGGAGGCAGCTCCATCATCACAACATGTTAACTGTTCTTGTGACCCTCCCGCTTGCTTGATGTACTGCAATTATTTAAATAAAGATTGTCTGGCTCTCCTGTTTCCCCACCAAACGCCCCACACAGAGTATCATATCTGCACGTTAACCTACACGAGGTGACAACGAGATACCAAAGCAGTGTGAGATTAGGGGAAAGGACAAGCTAAACCTCGTGGCTGCCATCCTTCCCATCCATCCCCAGCGCAGACAGCAGCAGGCACAGCTGGAACCACGCTCCGTGCTGGACCCACTGACTGGTGGGACTGCAACCATGTGTCAGCCCCTGCTCACTGCTGTTTGCAGGGGAAACGTTTGACCTTGAGCGTGAAAAATGCTGAGTGCAGCTTTCCTTACTTTGGGGAAAACACGGTTAGTTTGGAATGGATTTTCTGGGTTTTTTTAAATGTGCACAGTGGAATTTGACAAAATGCCTCGCTCTCTCTGCCCAGCACAACTTGGCTCGTCCCTGTCACTCCCCCAGAGCAGCAGGAGAGCTGGGGCATCAAGCCTCACCTCCACACCTGCCAGCATGGGGCAGGGCCCCTCTCTGCACCCACTGCCCCCAGCCCCACTCCTCCAGCATGTCCTGACACATTTTCCAGCAGATTATGGATTTCAGTGAAGTGTCACCAGAGCCAACAGGCACTTTCACACCCTCTACCTGTCCCTGAAAGTTCACAGGCTCCAGGTCAGCACCTTCCAGCTCCACCAAATGTCCTGTGGTGCCACCAGCACTTCTCTGACAGAAGGATGTGTCCCTAAACTGACAAGCCAGTGCCACCTTTCCGTGGCATCTCACAGGAAATATTTCCCTCACACGAAGGGTTTATATTTTTGCCTTTCATGCTTTGAAATACACAGACCTCTAAATAAGCTCCAAGAAACAATGAAATCAGAGAAAGCTGTCAGCAACTAAAAATGTTCTGCTGTAGGAAAGAGCTACAACTTTGAAGTTTCACCAACTTTAACAGAATGATTTTAAGAGTCCTCCAGTTCAAATGGCTAAAAGCAGTTCCAAATTCTTCACAAAACTCTCAAGCCAATTCCTGCAATGTATCTTCCTCTCTAAATTAGAAAAGCAAGTAGTGAGAAGCAGGGGGAAAAACCTCTTCTTTCCTCCTGTTCTACAAAGCTGTAGCATGTTTTTGGTTTTTGTTTGTTTAATATGTTTAAATTTACTATCCTCCTTAAGGAAGTAATAAATAATCAAAGCCGTATTCAAAGTAAACAAAAATATTCCAAAGATCTTGTGGAAGGTACAATTTGGATCCAAGACAATTACCAACAAACTCAAAACATAGCAAGCTGGAAAAATTATACACCATTGCAGGTCATGCTATCATTCAAGGGCTTCCACAGTCCCTGTACTCAAACACCTCCTTGACTGTAGCTCTTTAAAGTGATCTTTAAAAACTAATGAAAAAGATAGGCAGATTAGAATTAAAAATTGATTTTTCCCCCAGCATCATATAAGCAGGAACAGGACGGCACGTACATACTTCAAAATTTATGATTCAGGTTATATGAAATAATTTCCCAGTCAACTTCTGTCTGCAATTGCACAAGAAATGGTTCTGGTTATCTGCATTTGCAGCAGCACAAATAATCAACCCCCTCAAACACAGACAGATCCTGGGCAGGCAGGATAAAGGAAAGTGAACTGAAATATATGAACATTCAAGTTTATGTTTCAGCAAAAGCTCAAGTGCATTTAACAGTGAATACTTATCTGTAGAAGCTGTCACTCACACTCTGGTCCTATCATTAAAAAGGAAATAATCATTTACAGTCATATAAAGAGGCTCTCTCACAAGAGAGACTGGAATTGGGAAGTTATGATGAGCAAACACTACATTACACACAACTTCCAACAAATTATTTGTTCATTTCCAGACCTGTAAATCAATCTGGCACTAGCTCTGTATTTCTGAACTGCTTGGAATTTGGCTATACTTTTGTTGTCATACTAATCAGGATGCAAATGACACCATTTCCAATATTTTAATTACTGAGCTTTAGAGGGGGGAGAAAATATTGGGGTATGTATGTGAGTGTTCACTCCTCTCTTTCCTGATCTTGTCAAATCTTTGTTTAATTGCAGACAAGTTGATTCTCTGCTAACCTGAGAAATCTTGCATCAAGATTTTAAGCAAATAAATAAGAATAAAAAACGCAGAGATTATAAATTAGGGCAGACAAATCTGTATCTAGACTCATGCCTGCAAAGAGCATTCTATCAATATAGCGAAATGCTAATCTCCTAATTAACAACCTAATTAGGTAATTATGGCTTTGCAGAGGGATGCCTAAATGAAATATGACAACATGGTCACCTCTTTATATGGCACCTGTGGGCCTTTTCAGCTGTCACTGCCGAGAGTGCAATATCAATTTGAACAGATGACAAAGTGTTGTCATTTTTCATTCAGATATTGTGCTGAACGCCGCCATCGAGGCCGCTCCGAGGCGCCGCGTCTTGCCTGGGCTCTGCCTCATCTAAATATGTGCAAACACTTGGCTTAATTTTTAATGTCTCTGATTAGGCTTGGTTTTCCATGCTGTCTGCAGGCATTCCCTGACACGCCACAGCTGCAGTGTCACACTGGGATGACCCACAACCCCGGGACCCCCGTGACCCAATTTCACAGCACGTGTGCGGGAGAATCATATCCAGAAAAAATAGCTGAGTTCATTTGTGAGGCTTAACTGCTGCTGGCTTTAAAATAACAAAACAAAACCAGAGGGCCTTGTAAGTAACACATTATAGCATTAATTTTACTTTTATTCCTGCTGAACACTCTTTTCCAGGGGAACAGCAGTCCCTGCCCAGGAGAAGGTGAAGCTGACAGGACTTTTGCACAGAAAGCTGGGAAGGAACACTTTGAACAAAGGTGCTTCTCCATGGAACACCTTCTGTCACTCATGTGCCTAAAATGCTTTAAAGACAATTCACAGAGCTTGAACATTCCTAAAGGCCATCAACCTGTTGGAGTGGGTCTGGAAGAGGCCACAAAAATGATTAGAGGGATGGAGCACCTCTGCTATGAGGCAGGGCTGAGAATTGGGATTGTTCAGCCTGGAGAAGGCCCAGGAGTGACCTAAGTGCAGCATTCCACACCTGAAGGAGGCTACAGGAAAGATGGAGGGACACTACATACAAGGGTCTGGAGAGACAGGACACAGGGAATGGCTTCCCACTGCCAGGGGTCAGGGATGGATGGGATATTGGGAAGGAATTGACCCCTCTGAGGGTGGGCAGGCCCTGGCACAGGGTGCCCAGAGCAGCTGGGGCTGCCCCTGGATCCCTGGCAGTGTCCAAGGCCAGGCTGGATGGGGCTTGGAGCAACCTGAGACAGTGGAAGGTGTCTCTGCCATGGCAGGGGTGGAATGGGATGGGCTTCGAGCTCCCTTCCAAGTCAAACCAGTCTGGGACTCTGTGATAAATAAAATATCTTGTTGTAGAGTGGCGAATGAAAGCACAGGCTAGGATTGCTCGAATATTAGACTAGAGCTTCTATTTTCACATTTGTCAGTGTGATACTCAGGAGCCTAAAAAACCTAATAAATTTTATAAACAAGCTACACAAGCTTCAAACTTAGAAAAACTGAACAAACCAGAAAACTTTACCTTTTTGCCTGTTTGCTACTGAGATGCTACTCTGCTTGGGTTTTACACACACAGAGGTCCCCAGGGTCACAGAAGCTGCCTTGCCTGGACCCAGGACAGAGCCTGGGACACGATGTAGGTCCAGCCAGCCCAGGGGCTCACAGCACAGCCACTGCACAGCTCTGCAACAGCACCATGAAGGGTGGGCTGATTGTGCCAGGGGCTGTGCCTTAAGGAGCAGCACCTGTCAGAACAAACACTTTGGTCTCTGGCAGTTTCTTTAGGTTTTTGCCATTCTACTTTTGAGTGCGTGTACATATTCTTATTGCATTAAAAACATGATTATAATCTTATTTTTTAAATATAGCAGCATGCAAGTTGCTTCTGACTTAAGGAACACTCATGATGATCAGACCTACTTAAAAACACCCAAGACCTTCAGCCCTTTTGGGATTTTATGTCAAATGGAACTGGACAGATTCACATTTCTTCAGCAAAAGATGAATCCCTTGTTCCTCTAGCTTTTAATTTTGGGTCTGTCTCTTTCAAGAGCACACAAAACATATTCAAGGAGCTTTGTTTTGCCTTCAGAATAACAGATTTAGATACAACACTTCTCAGGCAATAAGCAAACAAGGTAGGGATTGCCCTTGTGCTGTCTGGGATATGAAACTGAGCTGGCAGACAGTGAACAAGGAGGCACCACAGTTTGATGGAGCTCCTCAGCTCACACACACACACAGAGGTAATATTAAAACACAGCTTGCAGTCTGTGTCAGAGGCACCAACAGAAAAGCCCTGGAGGAGTGCTGCTACAACTCCTGAGGCAGCCCCTGCCTGCACGGCGGGTCCCAGGTGTGGGGCAGCGTCACCACCACGAGAACCTCTGGGTGCCACCAGGGCTCTGCTCCCACTGCTCAAACCTGCCCCTTCCAGTGCCTGAATGGGAAGAAATGAAGAAAGCCTGGGCTGCATCCCCATTGCTCAGCCAGTGTCATTTGCCCTTGGACATCAGAAGGAATTTTGGATGACAAAAGGAATTTTTTCATGGCAAGGTTTGTCAGAGTTGGAAGGGGCTGCCCAGGGAGGTGGTGGAATCACCAACCCTGAGGTGTTCAGGGAATGGCTGGGCATGGCACTCAGTGCTCTGGTCTGCTTGACAAGGTGGTGGTGGGTCAGAGGTTGGACTCGATGGCCTCAGAGGTTTTTTCCAACCTCAGTGATTGTGTGATCTCCAAAAAGAGCGGCCCTGTGGCAGATGGGCTGCTCCTACATGGGGATGGGACCAGTATGCTGCTCATTTGCTGTGCCATTTGTTGCCATAACTGACCTTCCCATTCAGGTGAGTGCTTTTCGTGCTCACAGCTTCGAAAATTTCGTGCTACAGAATGCGTAACACAGATCCCTGTGCCAGGCTGCTTCACCTCCCGAGGCCTCCACTGAGCCAAAGGAAATGCACAACAAGAATGTAGCTGTTACTTGTTATTTTAAATTTGATAGTTGTTATTTTAAATTTGTTACTTGTTGCAACTGGGTGAAAATTTAACCAACAGATGAGGAAAGGGTGTTACAACAAAGAGCTGAAACATGACTGATACAGAAGCGTACTAAATTGGTTCTCCCTGCTTCGGTTATTTCTGTACAAGTCTATACGTACATGCTGATCTCAATTTATTTTTAATCTAACCCAAAAAAGTGTCCGTGAATGGAGCTGTTCTGAATTTGGAAAAGTAACTGAGAGAGTCTAATTCCCAGTCTTGCATCTACCTGATAATCCCCCGATGCCTAAAATCGTGCAGAACACACTCAGGCTATCCAAGCTTGGCTCTGGCATCTCTGTTTAGTCAACTACCAAACTTCCACTAGCACAGGAATCAATTCATTGCTGCGTCCCCTGGACACCTTTCCCGAGGTGTTCACAGTGCTGGTGGCACTGGCCAGCAGGTGCAGAAATGAGAGCCCCATGCGGAAAGGCGTTCGGGGGTGATGGTGCTCAAAGCATCACCTGGAGCAGCCGGGCGGGCAGAGCCCTCCCTGCGGCCGGCAGGAGCAGCCCGGACACGGGCACAGGGGCGTGGGACAGGGACACGGGGCATGCGACGGGGACAGGGGCGTGCGACGGGCACAGGGGGCGTGTGACGGGGGACTTGGATGGAGCCACTGGCACTCCCCCGGCACCCGCGTGCCTCCCGCTCCCCACGGGGCGCGGACATCCCCGGGCATCCCTGCCGGAGCCGTGCCCGTCTCTGCCGCTCCAGCCGCACTCACCTGCGTCCCCCGCCGCCCATCGCTGGCGGACGCTCGCCTGACCCGCTGCGCTTGCCCCGCGCTCCGCTGCTCCCGCCCCGCCGCCGGGAGCCGCGCCCCGGACCCCGCGGGGGAGCCCCGGTGCCCCGTGACAGGCGCGGCCACCGCTCACAGCATCCCGGGGCAGCCGGCGGCCCCGGGAGGGACTGACAGCGAGGGCAGCCCCGGGAGCCGCGGCCGCAGCCCCGACCTCCCCCCCCGCCCCGCACTTACCGGCGCCGCCGCCGCCGCTGCGGGGCCGCGCAGCCGCTTCCGGGTCCGGGTCCGGCGGAACGGGCGCGGGGCCGCGCTCGACCCGGAAGCGCCGCGGCCGCGGAAATGACGGCGCGGAACGGGCGGGCGGCGGCGGCGCGGAAGGGCCCGGGCCGGAGAAGGGCCCGGGCCGGACGCGGCTATGGCGGGCACGGCGGCCAGGCCCGCGCTGCGGGGGCACAGCCCCAGCCCGGGATGCCCGGGTCGGTACCGGGGACACCGCGGCGCTCACCGGTGCCGCACGGCAACACGCAGGAGGCTTCTCCGCTGGGGATCGCACCAGTTTTATTTCCAATTTCTTGCCAAATACCCTGTGGCGTTTGTATTTATTTGGTAGCTTTAAACCACAGCGCGCTGGTAGCGCTCGGTGTACAAACACAAAGAACAAACATTAAACACCGCTGCCCGGACTGGGATTAACGGCGCTGCCGTGCCCCACGCCGTCAGTGAGCAGCACCCGTGGAGTTTGCGGGGGATCCGGGGATCCGGGGCTGGCTCCTCACGGCTGCCTGGGCGAGCAGGGGAGCCCGGCCACCCCCGGTGTGCACCTCGCACCCCTGGAGCTGCAGGTGTTCCCAGGGTTGCTGTTCCTGCCTGCTGGCTGTGTGTCCCTGTCACCTTTCCAGACTTCCACAACTGCCTGTGGAAGTAAGGACACTTGTTAATCCCTGAGGAAAGCCTAACCTGGCGGTCTCAGCAGTTGCACACATCACAAAACACCTGCCTTTGAGAAGGACCATGGACAGCAGGGCACAAGTGCCACCAAGGGCCCGTGAGGAGTGACTGGCATCAGTGAGGAGTGAGGGCAGGAGCTGGAACTGCCCCAGCACAGGGCGTACCACAGGGAGCTCTGCAGTGACTGGACTCAGCCTCCTAAAACAGTACAAAAATCACTCAGAACAGCAGCTTTCTGCTGGTCCCTGCAGGGATCAGGGAGCACTGTCCCGTTTGGCAGGGTCAGGGGCTGGGGGAACTGCTCATTCCATCTATAACATTTCACCCTCAGGGGGCAAATGCAAGTGCATCTGTGAAATATTCACAATAATACCAATTTTAAAATGCCTTTGGGGTAGCATTCTTAGTAAAATCCTGAAAACTCATTGGCTCAAGATAGACAATGGTGGGATAATTAGGGTGCAAAGTAATTGAAATACAAATGAATTTACTAATTGCATGGGGGGACAGTGACACTACTGTCATTGTCATACTGGATTTGTTGACCAGGAGCCATCTCCACCTGCACCAGCCACGTGTGACCCTGGACAGTTGGTTAAAGGGTTCCAGTGACATCCAGGGCCCAATGAAGGTGTGGGATGGTGATGCCAGCTGGGACTGGGGGCAGCTGGGAGCTCTGCTTGACCCATGGCAAGCCTGAGGCATTAGCCAGACCACCAGGAAGGTTGGGTGAGGATGAGGGTTGAGTTTGGGCATGACTCTACTGAGATTGTCCATCACAAACAGAGTACATACAGCAAATTAAAGATCGTTTCAACTGGCACTGTGACTCTTCATTGCACCTTCAGGTGGTTTCCCTAAGATGTCTCTATGGGTGCAGTTGTGTTACACACCACCCAAAGTGTGAGCAAAATGGACCAGAATTGAAGGAAATTGGAGTGAAGGGAGGGAGTGCCCCACGTGAGGACAATCCGAAGAGTAGCAACGATCTAGAGGTAACCTCTTAAGAGAATGAAGTCGTAATTACCCGTGGTGCCTGTGCTTTTTTCTCTTTCCATTTTCCAAGTTCTGTGCAGACTTACAAAAAGATAATTTGCCATTAGCCCCGGTAACGCACGATCTCAGCCAGGCCGGTTGTGCCACAGGCCCCTGCTCTGTCCCGCGGCTTCTCCGCGGGGACACGCTAAGGCACGGGCCGCGGCAGACCGGCCCGGGACGCTTCATCCTGCGCCACCGCACGGCCGCAGGTGCCGGCCCCGGGGCAGGCCCGGCTCCCGCCGGCCCCCGGAGTTCGGGAGGCACCGGGCCCGGCCCGGCGGGACCGCGCGGCCCCGGCCCGCCGTCACCACGGCAACGGGGGCGGGCCCCGGCCGCTCGCCCCGCCCACGCGACCGTTCGAACGGCCCAATCACAAGTTCCTCAGCCGGGGGCGGGGCCCGAGGTGGGGCGGGCGGGCACGGCACCTCCCTGCACGCACTGATTGGCCAACGTATCCGCCACCGCCCGTCCCTCCCGCGCAGCGATTGGCCACCCCGCCCGTCGCTCCCGCACGAGGCCGCCGCCTCCCGCCCGCCCCGGGAGCGCGGGCGCCGCTGGGCCCGGCGGGAGGGCCGCGCGCGCGGACCGGGGCGGGCGGGGCCCCGCGCGGGGCGGGGCGGGGCGGCGGGACCGCCCGGCGGGGCGGTGCCGGGCCGGGCAGGGGCGGGGCCGGCGGGCGGGGCGGGGCCGGCGCTCCGCTCCCTCTCGCGCGCCGCTCGGCTCCTTCACAGGGTGACACGTCTGCGGTGAGTGAGTGGCGTTGGCAGCCTGTCAATCCCTCACCGGAGCGGCCATCAAACAACATAAAACACGCGCGGGCACCGGGCGCGGGGCTCATAAATTCCGGCGGGCCGATATTTTTGCACATTGCTTTGCAGAGAGTGTGTAATTAATTTTTTTACAGTTCTTTCCCCGTTATTTCCGCTCTTTTCTTTGCACAAGTTCAAACTTTTGATTGCTGCTGTCTCACCCCCGTGCACAGACTTGGGATCGTTTGTTATTTGGGGGGGAGGGCGATTAATTTTTTTTTTCCCTCTGTGATTGTGTTTTCTTGGCTTTTTTATGTTGCAATTTGGGGGTGGGGGTGTTCGCTGGTTTGTTGTGGTTTTTGCTGTTTGCACCCTCCCAACTTCTGAAGGATTTGAAAGCGAGTTTTTTTGATTTTGTATTTAATTTTTTTTTTTAAATTTTGCCTTTTTGCAAAGAAGATTTTTGGACAAGTGGGGAAAGACATAAAAAGCAACAATAAAAATAAAAAAGGAAAAAAAAAACCTTTGGAGGAAGATTGTACCAGGAAAACCTCACAGAAATCTGCTCAGCTCATTTATCCGAGGCACCAATATGATGATGATGAAAGAAGATTGTAACTAAAGAAGAGAGTGATTTACTGCCCTGGGAAGGAGAAGAGAGTGGAATAAACAGCTGAGATCCGGTCAAAACACAAATACTACTTTTTTTTTTTTTTGTTATTGTTTTGTTTGGCTTTTTTTTTTTTTTTTTTCCTTTTTTCGGTGTGTGTGCAGAGCGCGGTCAGGAGCGCGGCACTGGGACTAAGCGGGGCAGGCGCTGCCGTGACCGCCCGGAGCGCGGCCCGGCCCGGAGCCATGGACGATCAGTCCAGGATGCTGCAGACTCTGGCCGGCGTGAACCTGGCCGGGCACTCGGTGCAGGGGGGCATGGCCCTGCCGCCTCCCCACGGACACGAAGGGGCTGACGGCGACGGCAGGAAGCAGGACATCGGCGACATCCTCCATCAGATCATGACCATCACTGACCAAAGCCTGGATGAGGCACAAGCAAAGTTGGTTTCGTCTAATTAAACCTTGTCTTTTTAAAAAATTATTATTAATATTATTATTTTTTTTAATTATTTTTTGGTGTGTGTGTGTGGTTTTTGTTTCTCTCCTTCCTGCTCCTTCCTCTGCAGAGACCCGGAGTCTCACAATTAAGAGCAACTTCTTGGGGCCGTAAGAGAAATTACCAGCAGCCAAGGCAGAGCCAAGTTGATTTAATAATTTCTTTCCTTACCAAAAAAAAAAAAAGATATAATAAATGTAGAAGTATGCGATGGTTCTGCCGTCAGTGTGGTGCGCGGGAGGCTGTGGCTGGTCCCTGCCCGTTCCCGCTGGACGCTGTCCGGTGGATACCGGCCTTAGCGCCGCCGTCCATCCGTCTGTCTGTCCGGCCATCCCTCAAAGTACAACTTTGCCTCTTTCTTTCTTTTCTTGTCTCAAAGTGGCAGCAGATGAATTATAAATCTGACCAGATATTGCTGCAGGAGAGGGTGTGTGTGGTGAATAAAACCCAAACCAAACCCTGGCTGTATTAAATCACAATAAATACAAAAACAATGTTAACTCTGTACACCTCCCCTCTCCCCCCCAATCTCCTTAATAAATCAGTTCTAATATCGCAGGACGGGGACAAGGGGGGGGTGGTTTTTTCCCCCTCGTTCGGGCGGTGTTTGCACAAAGATAATTCCGCATGAAAGTGAAGCGGGATGAGGGAGGTTCCGGCCGGCCCTCGCTGCCCGCGGCCCCGGGACCCCCGGCCGGGGGGCGAGCGGCCCCAGCGCGGGGCCGGGGAAGGCGCCATGTTGCGGAGCCGGCGCTAACGCTTGTCCTGTGCTCTCTTGCAGGAAACACGCCCTGAACTGCCACAGGATGAAACCCGCCCTGTTCAGCGTCCTCTGCGAGATCAAGGAGAAAACAGGTACGGGCCGCCCGCGCCGCCGCCGCAGCCATCTTAGCGCTCCCGCCTTCCGCCGGGCCCGGCGCCCCTCGCGCCGCCGGGGGCGGGGGCCGGGCCGGGCCGAGCCGGGCCGGGGGAGCCCCGCGGGCCGGGGGTACCCGGCGGCTCACGAGGCGGCGGCAGCGCCGTGAAATGGCGCGGGGGTCCCCCCGCACGGCCCCCGCGGCCCCGGCGCTGCCGTGTTACCGTCAGGCGGTGTGTGAAAGACATCCCGGGGCGGTGTGGCCGCGGGTTTTAACCCCGGTACCGGACCGTGAGCTTTGTGAGAGGCGGGGGCGCCGAGCCGAACCCGAGGCGGCCCCGCCGTGGGCGCCTCGACCCCGCTCCTGTGCCCGGCGCTGCTCCGGCGCCTCCCGGGCGCTGGGTTTTTAAACGCCGAAATTCTCAAAAATCATCTCAAAAGTATGATTTTTTTTTTTTTCGTCTACATTAACGCGACAAGAATAAACTCCGTGCTTTTCTTGTGGGTATTTTAGGAGATTTTTTGCAATTTTTTCACATCACTGAATTTATAGAATTTTTGGTTTGTTTGTTTGAAGAAGAAGTATTTTGCTTTGTATTATGAGAATAAGGACATTTAGTGAGAATAATATTTAATGAGAATTAGAACATTTAACAATAATAAGAACATTTACCAATAACAAAACATTTATTATGACTGGATTTAAAAATGAATAGCCATTTATTCACATATAGCTAAAGCCATTGCCTGGCTTTTTGGCTCTGTGTGATGCTCAATAACGTTCTGCATAATTCCACATTGAAAAAATAAAACTGGACGAAAACAACCCAACGTGAAATCATTGCAAATCTGAGCTGTGCAGCCCGGAGTGAGCGGTTCTCTGTGAATTATGGTGCTTTATGTCCAAGGGTTTCTTTGCTACCAGGGATCCACTTCAGTTCCTGCTGACAGCTAAGCACTAGGGTATTGACTGTGTTGTGAATATTAAGATTGATTCTGCTTTATGTTGCATTATATTACCCGGGATAAGGGGAATGATCCCTCTCCCTTCCCGCCTACCTACATTCCACCTCGGTCGGCTCGTAATCCCTTTCCTTTGGCTTGTGTTTGTTTCCTGCCTTTCCCTAAACTTCTTTACCCGTCCTGCTCCGGAGCCAGAAAGCAACCTGCCCTCGGTGTTCAGACATTTGCAGGAGGCACATTTCAATTAAGCAGGCAGGCGTAGGTCCCGCGGTCACTTTATTTGCAGAGGGCTTAGCCTCAGTGTTTTGAAAGGCAAGTGTAGTCAGCCACATGTCAGAGGTGAGCTGCGAGGAAAAGCCGAGTCCTTTCAGCAGTGGGATTACTGGCACAGGGTGTTTGTGAGGCCGCCGCCGTCTCGCAGGCGAGGGGGAACCTGACAAGAGGCTCTGTGGTCTGAAACCTTTCGGGGTGTTTCAGTGGTAACTTGTAAGTTGGGATCCTGCGTTTGTGCTGCAAGAAGTGGAGCAAGTTTTCAAGTTCTCTCTCTTTTGTGAGATCGCTGAGAACCAACAAAGAGTGAAGGCGTCTGCCTGCCCAAAGGCAAGCTCCTGCCAGCCCCGCAGCACGGCAGGGACACGATTAATGCTCGGAGTGATTGATGGAGATGGATCCACACCTCCACCAAAAACTCTTCCTGATAGGGGACCTTCACTCGGGGCCTCCCAGTTGAGGTGAAATGTCTGTGCAGGGTTTACTTAGTGTGCTAAAGCGAAGGAAACGTGAAAAGAAATTGTAGCCTGTTTTCTGGAAGCTGTTCTCAGAGGGAACGGCTCAAACAATTCTAAACTGGAAGCATGAGGAAGGGTCTGAGATGGAGTTAAAGCTGAGGTGTCCCCTCTCCCCCTAGGCTCTGTATTGTCTGGTGGTCAGGTACTTAAACCTGCCTGCGATGGGGTCATGTGCTGGTGTTTAATTCTTCCTGATCAGAACCAAAGTTTAGCTGGGTGTGGGAATTGCTGTGATGGCTCTATCACTGTCTTCCTCCAGAGGTGAGGAGGGAGGCTGGAGCCTAGCAGTCAGGTCTGTTCAGAAATAAGTCATGCAATATTTAAGTAATTTATATATTGGATTACATATTTATTTACATTTTAATAGTTTTCAGTACAGTCAGCAAGGACTTTGTGAGACTGGCTGGGAGAGAGTGCGAGGAGGAATCCTCAGTTTACATGGAGCCACTCTGTCACTTCCCAGAAAGGGTTAATGGATGCATCTCATTTCTGAAAGCCTCACACAGGGTCAGGAGCTGAAGATTTTTATTTTTTCTCCCTGTGAGGTATTTACCATGTACAAAGCAAATCACCGAGTTACTGAATTTAGCCTGACATTTCTTTTTTAACATTTTAACATTTTCAAAAGTGCTGCATAATACATTTAAGTGCTTTAGAGCTATTATTAGCTGGTGTATTCTGAGAGGCAACCACAAGGTAGCACGTGTTCATAAAGAAACTGCCACCTCTGGCTTTAATTAGTTCAAAGAAAAATTATACCAGAGTTCTACGGAAGCCCCTCCAATAAAATAGGGAGATAAGGAAGCCAGGGCCCGGTGACTCGGTCTGGTTGTGCTTTGCCTGCTCTCTGAGGTGTCACTGGACGTGCTGGAGTTGCCTTTGCAGCACACGCTCACATCTGTTGCATACCTGTGTCACAGTCCCTTTCCTCATGTCCTGCCAGGAGGAATCAAAAACTGATTTGCACCATTGTTTGGGTTTTTTTTTTTTAAATACCTCTTTTCTACTGAGTAAAACACCTTTAGATTGGTGATTTTACTAATCTTCCCAGGATGCTGCTCAGCCTGGGTACTGGTTATTCTTATGGAGGAAGAAGTGAAAATATATTAATTCTTGTAGTCTTAAAATGTCTTAGGGAATTGCAATTATTTCCCAATGGAACAACATATTAATAGGTCCTGCACTGCGTTGATAGATAATTTGGGTTTTTGTCTTTAAAAGTCATTTGTAGAGACAGGATCACACGTTTATAAAAATGTCCGAATTCATGTGCATAACCGTGTACACATCTACAGTTACTTATTTATTTATTTCCCCAAGTCCAGCAGCAACAATGATAGCTGCCAACCAACCCCGAATTTACTGTCACCACCACCCCTAAATAGCATTCATTTCCTAGTAAAGCCTAATGGCATACATGATGGTTTGCCAGATTTGTGGCCTTTGTGAGGCTTATAAGCAGGACTGACTTGGGAAGATCATAAAACTTAATGAACTTCTCGACTGCAGGAGGTGTCCGCAGGGGAAGCGAAAGGCCTGCTCGGCTGCTCGGGCTGCTGCAACTATTTTTTATGTCTAAAGAGAGAGGATGAAAATGTTCATTAAGAACGTTCTCCGTTGCATAGATTTTTTGTTTTAAAGAATGAATAAAAAAAGCTCAGTAAACCAGACAAACCGTGTGTTAGCCACGGGGTTAATTCCTCGCTGTTCCCATGTAAGTTACCTTTATTTTTATTGCTACAACTGTAAATAGCCGTGCGCTGTGATTAAAGAGCTGCATCGGGCCCTGGCTGGCTGCAAAGCTCCTTATTGATGACATGGCCCGAGTGCTCAGGAACGCCCCTTGTCAATATGCTGCAGAGCCTGGAACCCGCGGCGAGGGGACTCCTTGGAGCAGCGCTGGCTTCGCCTGGCTCTGGCAGAGTTGGAAATTGTTAACCCCTGTCGGCACCGTGGGCTTGTAAAAAGCCACTCGCAGCACTCTGCCCTTGCACTGCACAGATTGCAACTTTTGGGCGTTTGTAAACTATTGTTTATCGTGAACAACTCTCAGTAATACAGTGACCCACAATCCTGGCAGTGCTGCCGGAACATGAGAGGATTCAGATGCAACAATGAAATGGCACTGATAGCATACATACATATATGTGTGTGTGTGTTTGTGTATATTTTCGATATTTTCTAAATATCAGCTGTGATGTTATTGTTACTCGCTTTAGTTGTTTAAAATATTTATGTGCAGTCCTGGTTTTATTTTTTTCAAGCTGCTAAATACATATTTTGCTGTTCCCTGACTACCTGAAGAAGTCACTGCTGGGTGTTTATGTGTGTCCAGCTCAGCTTAAATTATTTAGCTTTTGCTTCCCATCTCATGCTTCAGTACCAAGGTTTGTCACCAACCCAGTAGTTGTACTTTTGAATGTATTTTTTAAATTGCCAGCAGATGTATTACAAATGATGCCGTGCAGCAGAACGTTTGGTCATTTGCACTGTCCTTATGGCAATGACATTGCTTTTCTTCATAAATGTCTTACTAGGAAAAAATAAATTGAATAAAGTGTCTTGATTGTCGTTTGGTCATCTGTTTCCAACATATTCATTATCAGCAGCCTGGTTCTTTTGTGGATTTCTACCAGGGCGCCTCTCTAGTTGAGAAAATGGCGATTTGGTGATTATGGGCATTAGAGAAATTTGTGGTATTTTGTCTCACAGAACCTGAGACTGCACCTTACCTTCAGCACTTCCCATTGCTGGTGCTCCTTGCTGCATTTAAATATCCATCTTCACCTTGAGTACTGGGATTAGTGGTTCCAGAGATTTTTTTTTTTTTCCCTCTGTAGAGGATAAATTTGGCCCTACTTGTCAATACTAATTAACCAGGAGCAGGAATTTATTTTATTTATTTTATTTTATAGCTGTCTTTCATGTCCTTCCATTTATTTTTGAATTCGACACATTTGCTTGCTTATCTGAAAATACCAAATTATAGCAGTTACCGTGTGGTGTATTTTAGGATGCTTGTTGTAAGTTAAGGAATTTTTGCATTCAGAGATAAATTATTATCATGGCACGTAGGGAATGCAAAACAGTCCTTTTTTTTTTTTTTTTTAACAGGATTTAACACATTTATCAAGCTCTGTTCCTGCAGCTTTCAATGGAAAAGTTGTATGGTATGGATATTATGCTGTCTTTTTTCAATTTAAACATTGATTTGTGTGAAACATTAATATAATGATATTTGCAGTCTACCGTAGACAAATATAAGCAGAATTAGACACTCTAAATTGTTACAAATGCAACGCAATATTTAAATCTGAATGAAGGCTGTATTAATAATTACGGAGCGGAGCGCGTGGCAGTCCGGTTTGGATCTGCCCTCAGATTTTAGGCTGTTTTTCAATTCCTCGCACATCGCGCACATGATGGCTCGATGAATATTTTTATGAACAGCGGGGATGAATGTGAATCCGTGCGCGAGCGAGCCCAAAGCAGCGGAGCCCCGAGCGGAGCTGCGCGCCCGGCGCCGCGCTGGAATTAGCTGGAGCTGTCGGAGCGCCGCGATTGACACCCTGAGAAGAATGCTTTGTTTGTTTGCTCAGCAGTCATGTTTAATGCTCTTCGCTTATCAAGGTGATCAGCATGGTTCAGATAACACATGCCTGACACCGCCTGCCTTTTCTCACCAGCGTGTTGACCTTTTGTCACGTTTGCTTTTCTCTGGTAGGCAATTCCTGGCTTTAAGTGTGAATGGAGTAAATAATTCACATCAATATTTAATATAAATTATTAAAGTTTCTGTCAGCTCTTACAGTTCATGCTTTTATAGAGTTGGAGTAGTTCATCAGCCAAACAGATGAATTGTGCAGCTCAGCTGGACATTAGAGCTCCTCCATCGTGCTGCCGGGACTGGGGGAGAAAGCAGGGAATTAAATAGCAAAGGTAATGCAGCCTGCTCCTTCAACACCGTGTGCTTTTAGTAATGCACATTCTTTAGAAAGGCTCCAAGGACTAGATAAATATCCAGCATAATTTATTTTGTTATTCCTGTACTTTTTTTTGTCCCCTTCATGTTGCAAACAGAAATGCAGAAAACCCCACTGACCCCCGGCATTTTCTTCCACTCTTTGTTACTGTCCTTCCTTTGGTGCTCCAGGCCCTTCCTGGGCTCAGGGTGGGAGTATTGGTGTTGGGGGGTAGGGTTTGGGTGTTTGTTTTGTTTTTCCCCTCAGTGTTCTTTTTCTATTTTTAAAGACTGGTGCGGAGCCCTAAGGTGATGAAGTTTCAGGGGTTTTTAGACCTTGTTTATAAATTACAATTTATATTTTGCAAAGTGATCTGTGATTGAATGTAGATTCTGAAAACATTTTTTAAAGGAGAAAAGCCCTGATCTCTGATTGTAACAGCTCAAATGTGTTTATTGCGTCAGGAATTGAATCAAAACAGCCTGTTTTGCATAAAAGCATATAGTAAAAATCATTATGCACTTACTTTAATTTTATGCTCTTTTAGGTGTTTCAGTTCTTTTGTTAATGATCAGTTCAATGTGTGTTGCATGGTCACAGGGACTGTAACAATGTGAATCACTGAATATCCCATGTAATACAAATCCATCACCTGGAAGGGAGGTGGGTTTGTATCATGTGTTTACAGGTCAAACCCTTTTGCTATACTTCAGTCATGCATCAACATTTAAAGCCAATCTCTCATTCCTCATTGTCCAGCAGGTGGCTTTGTCATAGATTATTTAATTTTTAATCATTTATTGTAAGTGGAAAAGGTTATTTAACAATATTATCCTGACAGCATTTTTTCAAAGAACTACAGTTTTCCAGTATGTCCTGTGGTGTATGACGGGGTCAATGGAAGCATCTAGAGAGCTTCAAGTACACAATCTAAATTAAGATTCTAAACAGGCATTACAGATGCTGGTAACTTTGGCAATTATCATTTTGTTTGGTGAACAGTAGTAAAACAGTGTGCGGTAAAAGTGTTTAGAGAGAGAGGATAAATAAATTGAACAGTTTTGCAATGCAAAGTGGTTTGTGGTGTTTTTGAGGATTTCTTGGCTCTTGCTTAACTGCTATTGTGAAGCCTGGAGCAGATTTTCCCATTGCTAATGCCCTAGAAGTATTAATTCACTTTGATATGCTAATTAGAGGGCATTATGCAAGAAATGAGATTAAGTGGCAGCATGAAGCCATTTGCCTGTCAGTAAATTGAGAGCTTTAGCATCAGGAGGAGCTTTGTTTTTTCTGAGTTTCTCTTGGTTTTGCATATAAATAAAATTGATTGAAAGGTCTAGAGAAGCTTCTAGAACATTGGTGGTTCTTTTTCTCCTTCTATGATTATTTAAACTTCATGTTAAAGCCTTTCTCTGAATATTAATTGATCTAATGGGAGATACTGAACATGAAGAATTTCATTGTATTCTCAGTTACTGTATCTTAACAAAAGGAAAGTATTAGAATTCTTTGTGTCATCTGATTTTTGTGGGATTATTTTAGATATATCTTACAGCTTTGTGTTCTAATGTCTCTGCCTGCTCACGGCTCCTGTGCTGAGAGCTGTACCTGTGTGGAGGTGGTTTTGCCACTTGTGCTGTTTTGGGGATTGGTGTGAGGGCCCAACCAGCCTAAGGCAAATGGAAGGCTCAGGATTCCTGGCCAATGGGGCTGTGGACATTTGTCACCCCCGTTCACCCACAGCGTTTCTCACCATTTCTGATGCAAATCACACGTGTATTTTCCTTCCTTTAGGAAGGAAGGGGTTGTAATATTGACCATAGATTTTATTCAACTGTCAGAAATTGTGTTAAAGTAACATTAAGGGATTGACTTACAGCCATAAGAGTGAGGGAATTTGGAGTTAATAGTTAAACTCTGCCCTTAACTCAACTCATTGAACCTATTTATTAGAGCATATATGATACATAAGAGCACTGTGCTGAGACCTCTGCTGTAGCAGGATGCTCCAGGATGGCTCAAAGATGAGATGTTCTGATCTAGTTCAAATTTTCCTTTGTTTTTTGAGGTTTGGAGTTTTTGTGTGTGTATGTGGTTTTCATTCAGCCTCTGAATTGCTTTACTACAGTTTTGTGATTAGCTTTCTTTTTGCAATACCATTTTTAAAAAAAATCAGAGGGGTAATTCTGGAAATTGAACAAAAATTTAGCAAAAAATAAACCCAAAGCAAAGCCAACCCAAGCCTCTCTAGTCCTCTTTGCCTGAGTGCAGCAGAGTGGCTGTTTGAGTGCCCATCTCCTCCAGAGATCATTGTCGCAAAGTCAATCAGGGGAGCAGTGCTGGAGTGACAGTGCTTGTTATGAGCCCCAATAGTTATTTAAAAGAAAGGAAAAAGGATAAAAAAATGGCCCAGAGCTGCGTGCGGGGGCTGTTCATGCTGGATGCACATGCTCTCCCTGATCCTGGCAGCTGAAGTCTATCACTGTTGGGAAATTTTTAACATGAACCACATGAGACACAAACCACGGCGGTTTCCCCGCAGCCACAGGGGTTTTCACGTCAGCACAGGACAACTGGCACGTGCACTGCGGGTCCCTGCCCGCCGTCCCCTGCCCTCGGCGCCCGCCCGCAACAAAGGGGCCCCAGTGCAGCCTGCATGGGAAGTGTGATGTCCCTGGTCGCCCACAGTTCCCCAGAGCCTGGCCCAAAGAATCCCATCAGGAATTTGTAATCCAAAACTTGAGTTGTCATAGTGAACCTTTTTGATACTGGAAGGAACAAAACATCACTCGACGCTGTGAAGTCAGTTCTCACAGGCAGCAAAAGGAAGCGTTGCTGGGCTCCAGCTGCTCATTTTGGGTTTCAGATTGTTGAACAAAAGGACTAAGTAATGAAAATGTTCTGAAGGCACCTTAACTTTCCCAGTACCAGTAGACCCCTGATGGCGTTGTTTCAGGAGAGGAAACCCTGGCTTTGCTGGTTTGAGTCCTGGTGCTGCTGTTGGCTGGGGAAGAAACCTTCCCCCCTTGAGTGAGGAGGGTTGTGGTGACCCCGGCAGGGCAGACCCTGAGCTCGGCCACCGCCTCAGGGAAGTGAGCTCTTATCTTTAAAATGTGAATGTTATCCATCTGATTTTTGTGAAGGCTATGTTGGCTTGGTGTTGTGTGTTAAAAATGAATATTTTTATCAAGTGTTGGGTTTAATTAAAATTGTTATGTCAGAGGTAAACTATCAACACTATTTACAGTATCTGCTTCGTTCCACTTTGGCCACAGACGAGTCCTGGAGATGAAGAAATTAGCTTTCCTTAGACTTCTTCTTTTCTTGACTTTAATCAGGAATGTTTTTTTCCTCCATGGTTAGACCTCTGCTTAAAAGATATCAAGGTTTCATGTCTTGGTGGTTGGTTTGCTCAGTACAGAAAGAGAAGGTTTGCTCCCGTTGCCAGGGATCGGTGCTTTTCTTGTGCAGTAGCTGTTCAAGGCAGGGTGGCACACTCAAAAGGCTGTGCCAGGCACACTTTCATATATTTGTTGATTAAAGAGTGATGTGTGCTTTTAGTGAGGTTTGTAATTACAGAACACCCAAATGTTTGCTTATTTTCTTTCATGTGAGATCCTGGTAGCGTGATTGACTGTCACTAGTAAGAACAAGTTACAGTAGATTGTGCAATGATTCTTATTTGACTTCAAGGATGTATTTATTACCATTTTTGAACAAATTATACTAACATGAAAAGTTGTGGAAATGATTGTGCACTAGATAAGGTGATACATTACAGGAGTGGTTGGGTTTATGGAGCTTTATGCCGAGGTTTTCTCAGAAATTATAGCGCAGTCCTGTCACTATAAAACCTGGAGATACACTTGGTAATAACATGCAGTGGAGGGATTTTTAGGATTTCACTTGTTATTCAAATAGAGTGGGAACTATCAGTTTTTCTACCTCGTATTTCTTTCTTGTGTTGCACTGGGTGAAGAGGGGAAAGGAAGCCCGAGGACAGCAGAGTGGGTGCTGGGGTGTGGGCACCACAGCCCTGCCCGATGCCACCAGTGCCACCAGCTCCAGTGCCACAGGCCTGGGGAGGTTTTGGCACTGATGGAGCTCTCGGGGACCCAGCGCTGGCGTGGGACACTGGGGGAGATTTGCCCTCTGAAGGCAGCTGAGGATTTTTTTTGTGAATTATTTCTTGCTTCCCCTCCACTTGTTAGGGCAGTGACGTGATATCGATATGGAGCTTGGGAACTTATTGACTTGTTGGTTCTTGACCTTTTGACTGTGACCAAGTATAGAAATTGAATGTCTGAAAATTAAATGATAGACTCTTTATACATAAATTCTTGGATGTCAGTGTATTACATGAACTAATTTCGGTTTACCTAAATTTATGGTGTTTTGTGTTCAATAAAGGAAATATTTCTTCCTTTCAATATACCCAGCATCTAATAATATTGTAGTTGCTAACACTAAACAAATCCATTTCCTTTTACTGACTGATTATCATAACAGCTGCTGTTTAATCACCAAGACTGTTATGTAACTTTTAAATCTCTAATATTTTGGAGAGGTGCAAGTGACATCATCTTGCTGTGCAGCGCTGTGATGTCATGGGTGCTGAACCACGCGGCTGCGTTTTGTGGGGCTCCCAGTTTAGTCTTATTTAGTTTGGTCATATTTAATGGGAATACTTGCTGGGAACACTTGCTGAGCGAACCGCCCGTTCGAAAGGAGACCCAAAATAAGACACAGTCCGCGTCCTGTTTTCCATGGAACAAAAAATGGACATTTGTTTTCCCGCCCTAAACCGTGGCACGGTGGGGCCTGATGGAAATGCCGTGCCCCGGCTGCTGTCCGATGGAATTAGCTGATCTCTCCCTGCGTGCGGGCAGGGCGAGCAGCGCTCCGGCTTTGTGGCCGGGAGCGAGACTCGGGCCTCCAAACCGGGGTGACGGAGCCGGCGATATTGTTCTCTCCGAGTGCCGCAATAAGGCTGTGGTCAGCGCTAATGTAAATATTTGTACAACAACCATGTTCTACAGCCTCCAATTTAATGGTAAAAATCTGCCCTGAACGCCTGGGTAAATATATGCTGAGAACAGACGCCCATTCACTGGAGAAACAATTGACTTTAGGTTCTTTGTTGTTAAAGTGGCCCCCAGTGATCGGCTGCGGGGAGGCGATAGCGGCGCGGGCGCCGTCGGGCTGGCGGCTCCCGGGCAGTGCCCGGCGCGGGGAGCCCGCACCGCCCCGCGCCGCGCCGGCACGGCTACGGCAACTTGTCAATGGAAGAAAAAGAACTGTAATCGCACATTTACATATGCTCCTAATTGTTGATTTGGGGATTTTCTATGAATATGGCTTCACAAAACAGATGCTGTTTAAGAAAAGGGGGAACATAATTTTGTGGGCAATGAATTAAGTGTTTTTGTGGCCCTCTCATCCGTAGCTAGGAGCAGTTTGTGGACCGCGTCTGTGAACGCCGCTCATAATTGTTTTTCACACATAAGTTATGCAAATGAGCTTTTATGGCAACTGGCATAACAATTAGCATCCTCCAGCAATATTTTAGCAGGTTAATTGCAAAATTTCTAAATTGTACATCTGACTTGTTAATTAGGCATGACAGAGGTGGTAAAATAGTTATCTTCAGGCAGTGGCAGCCAGGAGCTGCTTGAAATGCAAAGAGCAAGGATTGATTGGATTTGAGGGTTACAATTGTGGGAGCACTGCTGTTGTCAAGTGCCGCTGAGCAGCTCTGCTCCATCGGCTGCCTCAGAGCAAGAACCACGTCGGTGCTGAGAGGATCCTGCCAGTTACAAATCTGCTTTATTTAACTCTGAAATTCTCCAAATCCCGGCTGTGGGAAGCACCCAGCTCCTGCCTATTCCTCCGTCTTAGGCCCACGGCAAGGGGAATCCATGGACCTGAAGTTGCAATTTTGATTTTATTTACAAATAGGCCTGAAAGTTCAGCTGCTGGCACAGATCAGCAAACACTTCTGTTTCTCAGCCCCAGTAAAAATGCCATTGCTCTCCCCACCTTGTGCTGAGAATTCTGCCATTACTTCCCTTAAATTGCAACCTTTGCTGCCCGGTGTTTTCAGATGGTGTTGGTTGTGTTTTGCAAGCTTTACTTCCTCAGCTCATTTCTCTTAAATCCTTGCTTTCATTTATCTTTGTGTGTCTTACAATATTAATCATATTAAAATACAAAAAACCCATGCCATTTGCAATAACCCCTTTTTAGGCTCTCAGAGGTATGTCTGGATGATTTAAACAAGATTGGAACACGCAAGTCTTCATCCTGGGAACATGTTCCAAACATCCCCCAATGCTGCCTGGAGCAGATAACAGTGTGCTCAGCAGAGGTGCAGCCTCTTGAGTCACACCAGCACAATTGGCCAGCACAGGATCCTCTAAATACATTTTACTGGCTTTGACTGCCGATTTTGATATAAAATGCAGATTTCTGAGCTAGTTTAATATTTAATAAGTTAAAGGGTGATAACAGAAAAAAAATGCCACTGAACAAGTACCTCTGGGAGCCAGAGCAGTCGGCGGTGCGCTGTGAGCTGTGTGTGGCTGTGCCATTTGTCTGGGCTTTGCTGGGGGACTCAGTGTTTTGTGGCTTAAATAAAGTCAATCACATTTGAGTACCTATGTAGTACCTGTAAGCAAAAAGAAAATCAGCACAAGCATGTGTGAAATTTCATGTCCTCTGTTTTCTCTATATGCATTCTCTTGATTTAACCACATGATTTTAAAAATTGGGATGTTATATTTTCATTAAAAAAAAAAAAAGACGTTCCTGCATGCATAACTGTTCTAATATTTTACATTTTCTTGTGACATGTGTATATGGAGTAAGTGCCATTTATGATATGTTGTCATCAATAATTTTGTCACGGAGAATAAAAGCCTTTAAACTCATCCACCCACTGGAACGTTTTATCATATTTATTTTAAGAGATATGAAATTAGCAGAACAATTGAACTCTTTGTATATGGGAGATGCAAATGTAACTGAATATTTACCTTTAATGAAGGGCAGCATAAATATCTCAGTATCAATAAATTATACGCAGCAGCAGAATATTCCATAGGCACCTAATAAATAGTTCCTTTTTTCCCTGTATTCACAAACTGCATTGTCCTTTAGGACGGTTGAATTTACAGTATACAGCGAAATTAAATGTTGGTTAACTTTTGGAAAGGATCCATCATAACTGGAAAATACTGGGATTTGACTAGACCTAAACCACGCTTCCAAACCATTGCGTTCCCTGATTAAATGCTCACTTGCACAATTTGGGAAGAGTTTACTACAGTGGTGCCTCAGTAGATAATATTTGGAATGGAGTAACCATTTTAATGAGGTTCATCGAGAGATTTCATCAGGGAACGTTTCAGGTGTGTTATGGCTTTTGTCTTGTCACGACGCACATCTTGGTACCGTCAGAGGAGTTCCAGAGCAGCTCTCTCCTCGTTTGAGACAATAAGGAATTCTGTAGAACGTGTGAGCAGGGAAAGGCAGGACCCGCTGCATTGTGCTCCGCGTTTGAGCAAGCCGGTGAGTAAATACACCCCGTGGCTTAAATGTACATCACATTTTAACTGTCCTAATATTGATCATCCTATGGAGGAATGCAATGGAAGCCCACTGGTTATTAGTGTAAAGAGGGTCAGAGGCAGAGCCGGGCACAAAGCAAGTGCTCTCATGGTAATGATGCTGCTATTTATAGATCCCCATTTCATTAGTTGCAGAGTTTCAGGGAAGAGATTTTCTCTAGGGGAAATGGATACTTGAAGTTCATTTTCTTCCTGATGCACATTAAGGCAGAAACGTGAACAACCTTCAGGATAGGACACAGGGATGCAGATTTCATGTGTGACCGTTTTCCTGGTGTTGTGTGCGGTGCCGCTGTGCGAATGCCAACCGCTGCTCCACGTTCCCCAGTGCCTGTGCCACCACTTCTCTGCCACGAGAATCTTCTTCTCCCTAAAGGAATTCTGCTTTTGCAGGGTGCCAGACCAGTAAACTGAGCACTATTGCTCTGTGTTGCTTTATAAAACTAACACATCTGGATCACCTGACTTGGAGCAGCCTCGCTACAGCTGGCACGCACCGGAGTGGATTTACTCACAGCACCCACCAACTACAGTTGCAGTTAATCAAAACACGGCTGGGTCTTCTGATACTTACTCATAAATACAGAAATTTCTTGGAGTATCTGAAAACTCAATTGTATAACCATACTTGGTTTCCTCTTGTGAAATCCAGATAATCAAAGCTCCCTGTAATTTTTGTGTGCCTTTATTTCTAGAGTTTTCCTTCTTGGAATTCTTGATTTCTTGATATTTTTTTTCCCTTTAAGAGAATATTTACTTAGTTAGTATTCACTTAATTAGAACTGACTGTTTAATGTTTTCTGGGAGGGTATTTATGGTATTTTCTTTGCCATATTTGCATTCCAGAAATTAAGTCCCCATGCCATTATTCGGCAAGCCTTTCATACATTAGAATGATGAATTGAAAGCAGAAATGGGAAAAAGACTGCAATGCAATGAAAATTTAATCAGCGTCTTCTGCTGCTTTAATAAGGCAAATAATTCTTATTGGCCGCTGCGTTAAGGTTTCTAATATTTAATTCATAACAAACCTTGCATTATTCTGCAGCAGCATCGACAGCTCCACTTTGCTGCCTGCCAACAGGCAACCATAAAAACTTAAAAGCAGATGTAAATGTCTGAAACAAGGAGAATGATTGGGTCTAAAGCGGTCAGAAAAAATCAACACTATTGCCAGAGAGTTTGATAAATCCTTACACACACTTTAGCAAGGTACAAATGGTATTAATTAAACTCATTAAGTGTGTTGATTTTGAGGCTTTGAGGTACCATTTTTGAAATGTGAGATTTTTGTTAGTTCCTGGAGGTTCCCAAACGAAAGGGGATGCCAGGCTGGCAATGCAGGGTGCTGGCCAGCTGGAATGATGTTATAAATCAGGCAGATTCACTTAGTTTTCATATTTAGGGTATTTGTTACATATCAATGTTAAAATCACTGTAATTTGTGTTATGTGTATGTGCATTGCTGGAATTAAGCAAAGGAACAGGATTTTGTCCCCCTGCTCCCATTTCAGCTCTGTCAGCCCAGCAGTGACAGTCATGGGTTACCAAACCCCACGTGTGGCAGAGCCAGGCTGGATTTGGGGTGTGCTGTGCCCGTGCGGGTGGGACGCGCTGGCCGAGCCCCGTGCGGGAGCTGTGGCACCCGGCCAGGGCTGGGTGCGAGCTCTTGTTACCGCCGAGGGCTGCGCCTGTTCTCATTTCTTCTTGAAATGGCTTAATTGGTGTCAGCACCCCAGGGATAAAGGCCTCCAACACTGAAATCCACACGATTCACCCTGTCTCTGCTCAGTGTAGGGAAACTGGTAACAACTGGTGGTGAATGAGGAGTGAACGGTGCTGTAACAATACTCGATGATGTTTGGGATGACAGAAATTAATACGCACTTGCTTGAAGAAAGCAATGATTAATGGCAGTGAGCAAGGGAATGCTGTCCCTCCTTTAACTCCACTTTGATGGGGATTGAAAAGCAAAAGGCTGTTTTCATTCTCTCGCGCAAGCAGAGGTCATCCAGAGTACATTACAGCAATTTTTTCTCTCTGTTTTTTATTTCATAAATATTATGATAAGCACAGATTAGATAGATTTTTTCACGGAGGCTTAAAAGGATATTTTGTCTGTTTGCTGTTCATACTCAATGAAGAAATCGGATTTCTTCTGTTTATGTGTGAGATCATTATATTCAGTGGAATAATTAGTACAATTAAGAATTTCAAAAGCTCACCATTGTGTTAGTTTTTCTGAGGTTTTACAGATGGAATTTCATGGTCTCCATTTCCAAGTGCTGAGAGGTCAGAACAAGGCAAGGAGTGTTGCCGAGGGAAGAAAAAAAAAGGTTAAAAATCCAAGATTCCTCATTGAATTGTTGATGTAAATATATTTTGCAAGATCCTCACACTTGTCAGTGGCTTTTTAAGCTATTTGATAAAGAATCTTTATTCTACAAGGAGCCTGAAATAACACAACACTGCTTTGGATAATGAATTCTTCATCTAAGCAGAACTTTAAAACAAAGTACAATGTTGGCATTTTTTTCTTTGAGTGAGAGGGCTGATACATCTTTGGGATCCGACAGGAAGACATAAATTAATAGAGTTCTGGAGATCAGTTTCTCATTAATAATCCATTTTGTCATGGTTCTTGGCATTGTCAGCCTCGGAGCTGGTTCATATTTTGCTAAAGGATAAAAGCACATGATGTCTTAAGGCACAACATAAGGAGAAGGAGTTTATCATCTTCTGGAAAAACCATCTCTGAAAAAATAGATTGTTTTCCAGGAAATAAATGTCAATTGCTAGTTTTATGCATTTTTAATCTTCAAACAGGTTTTTTAATGTCTACAGTTGCAAAAATAGACTGGAGTTGGAAGAGGTTGTTGCCAACAGCCGTTGCTTTGCCTTTGTCCTCTCCACTGGTTTTTGATTTTTTTAGAAGTTGCAGTGGATTCCAGACCTTTAATTCTGCTGGTTTAAAGACTATGGCAGATTGTGTCCAATTTAAAACATAAAACTGAAAAAAATTTACGGTTCTTCTTTTGAATGGGTAAATGTGAAACCTTTGTTCCATTTGCACTTTCCCAGCAGTATGGGACATCTCACAGACCACTGCACCTTCCCCCAGAATTTTCAAACTAGAAAATGTTGCTTTTTCTTGAGTATGATGACATAAATGAAGTCACCCTTTTGAAGACTTAAATTTGGTATTTTATGTATCTTAAGGTAGTGGCAGATTGGCAAACAGTGTAACCACCAAAAGTGTTCAGCTTGTGCTGTCATCCCAAGTAAGGAAGAACAGAGATCTGATTTAGATGCCTGCCCTTTATGTTATATACTGAAGAGTGACATAATGCAGATCTCCTCAGGAACGCGTGATGTGTTTGGGAAGGATAAAGGGGAGGAGGAAAAGATGACATTAGCCCAGATCACTTAGTTGTAAGATTTAACTGGGCTCAAGCATTTATAATTTAATCAATACTTAAAATGGCACAGAGGGAGGGAGTGGGAGGCTCTGGACAGAGGGCTGAAGGGAGCTGGGATCCTGCTAGGGATCCTAGTTGGGATGGCTGGAAGGAAGCTGTGTGTCCAGAATGCTGACCAGAGCTGGCCCAGCTGAGATCCTGCTAGGGATCCTAGTTGGGATGGCTGGAAGGAAGCTGTGTGTCCAGAATGCTGACCAGAGCTGGCCCATGGAGGAGCAGCTCTGAGCACGAGCTGCAGCTCTTCAGTTGTGGGCAGAGGTGTCGTGGTGTGGGAAGGGACGTGGCTGGGGTGCCCCAGGCACGAGGCATCCCTGGTGTGGATCCCACTGACCCTCAGGTCACTGGCCAGAGGGGCAGGCCATGGTCCCAGGCCATTGGCATGTAAACAGACCAATTCCTTTGGGCCATCTGTTGGCCTCCAGGAGCTTCATGCTGACTGCTCAGGAATGCCCAGCACAGGGAACGCTGTGAGTGCTCCTCCCCACGGTGCCTGGCTCAGAGGTGCTGCCTGTCCTGGGTGAGCTGGCTGGAGGTGCAGCAGCACTGCCACTTGCCAGGGATGGAGGTGCAGCATTTACCTCATCAGCAGCAATGCTGAACCCTTTCAGGCTTGCTTTGTTGCCTGAAAACAGGGAAGGTTTGAATTATGAAGATTTAGAACATGCTTCCTTCCATGGAGTTGCAAAGGACATTTGTCTCAGCACATTGTAGTGAAATTTTAAAGAGCAGGTTTTGACAGGAGACATTTTGCTGACACAGAATATTTTGTTCACTTCTGACTCTCAAATAAGTGCTACTTCTGTCATAATGATTGATTTATATTCGGTTTAGTCCATACATTTTACATCCTCTTCTTTAGTGCTTATGGCTCCGTGGCTTCAGAACAGCCCAGTTTAACACTGGTACAAGCCTGGCATCACATTCACATTCCACAATAAAATTGATTGTAATGAGTTGTAGGCATTTTGTGCTATGGTGTATTTAGGATAAAATGATGATTATTATCATCTCCTGGAAAAAGAAAATTTTGAAATGAAGATTTCTGTTAAAAAATTGTTTTTACAGGATTGTAATTTAAATTGTTCCTAATAACAGTGCCTCAAAGGCCCAGTGACCTGGCTCCCACAGCTTTATTACAGGCACTATAAAATTAAATACTGAGCATCTTTGCCCTCCCTGGGGGTGTGAGCTGCTCCTCCCCAGTCTGGATCAGGCCCTCCAGCACCACTGGAAACCTCACCTGGGCAGGTGGCTGCCCTGCATTTACATTAACCCAGCTTCCTCCCTTTATGTGCTGGACAAGAGTCTCAGCACATTTCAGTCCATAAATACTTCAGGAAAAACCCTGGAGCCCTTGCTGTGAGTTGTGTTTGGAACAAACTCCCCAGGCAGCCAAATCATTCCCCTGGGAGCAGAACCCTCACTGGAGCACGTGTGAATGGTTTGAGGCAGAGGAAAGCTGGTTTGTGTGTGTTTCTTAAACCATGAGGAGTCTGCTCTCCCTCAGGGTCTGCAACCAGAGACCTTTGGCACCTGCAATGATGGGGTTTGGGTTTTGGTGACACAATTGGTGTCACAGCCTTGATTTCTGAGTGATCCTTTGGCAATGGCATCTGCTGGTTCATGTCTTTGTAGGTGTTCAGGTAGAGCAGATACCCTGCTGTGTGTGCAGCGCTCTGAGTGCTCAGTGGCACTGCAGTCCAGGAAAAAGAGGAGACTCCAGTGTTTTCAGAAAAAGAAACAAACTTCTCCCTGGTGGCTGCTCCAGTGGCTCGGTCTGAATAACTGAGATTTCCCTGTTAGCTGGACTGGGGCAGTCCAGGACAGGCTGCACTGGGGCAGGAGTGACTCCAGGACTCATTCCTCCTGCCCAGGGCTTTGTCCATCAGCACCTCAGAGCAGGTGGGACTGTTCTGGCACGGCTGGACCTGCGTGGCAATGCTGGCAGGGCTGTGGGTGCACCAGCCTGCACCCACCACAGCCACCCACCAACCCGTTCTGGATGAGACCTTGGTCTTGCCCTGCAAAATTAATGCTCATGCACATCTTATTCTGGAATTATAGTACTGCTCCTTCCCATCTATTAAAAATATCCCTAAGAACCCCTATGAACATAGCATGTGAAGAGCTGTGTCAGAGCAGGTGGGCTCTCTGAGCCCTTCCTTGGCTGTGGGAGATGCTGTTCTGCTCCCCAGACCTGGTGAGGAACAGGCAGCATGGAAAGGGTCAAATCCAGCTGCATTTGGCTTTGCTGCAAACATGTATATATTGAGATATTTATTTCTCAGAGAACCAAGAAGCTAATATTCAACAAGGCTTCAGGAAAAAAAGGTTTCCAAGATGTTACAGATTTTGGAAATATTTGACAATGTTAGCAGCATCAACTACTGACACAAAACCCTCTCTCCAGAAAATCTTTCACAGTTGTGCCAAGAAAAGCAGCTTCGATGGAACATTTTCATAAACTATCATCAGTTATGCAGCAGCAGCTTCACAAATCAGAAATGATATCTTCAGGCACTGCTGTCAAGTGTTATTCAAATAATACCAGCCTCACATTTGAATAACAGCAGACATTTTGAATTAATTAATCAGATGAGATAGTCTAGGCCTTTTCTCATTAGTCTCTGGGTCAGGCATGGAAAGATATATGCGTTGGTGATGATATACTTGTCTTTAATCGTGATTTATGAAGATTTAGGATTGTGTGTGATTTGTCAAAGGTTCTGGGAAAAGGCTGGTGCATATTTCATTACCTAATCTGAGATTGATTTCATGATGCTGAGAGATAGAACCCTATTGTTGGGGGGGCTGGGAAGCGCAGGTAGGCGCAGCATCCCAGGGTTTTACTGGCTTATCTTTGTGACTGTCAAACAATGCTGTAAACTTTTACTGCCAGCAGTTAACAATTCCTGCTTTAATTATAGGCAAATTCTTCATTCCGTCCAAAGGGGAAGCCGCAGTAGTTATTTAGTTAAAAAGCATAACAGACCTTATAGCTATGACCCAATGTAAATCATGGACAAAGTTGGCAAATTTCATGGCTTGGTCATGGTGAAAATATAAAATTTCATGGTTTGTCACAGATTAATAGAAAAATCCTATTAAAACTGTGCAAATAACAGCACAACAAGTTAGGTGGAGCTCCCTACATGGCACCTTCCTGCTCACAGCATTTATTTTAGGTTAGAATTGCTGTGAACAACATGAGGCCCTTTGCAGGCTTTTCTCTGCTGCACTGTTTCCTATTCAGTTTAATTAGTAGTTGTTGTTTGGTTTGGACTGAATAATTATCATGTGATTGTTTTGAAGCATTATTTACATGAGAAAGCATGTGTGACATTGCTGCTGCAGTGAAAGGGGCTTGGGAAATGAAATATTTCAATACAAATGGTATGTATTTTTTTAAATCCTTCACTGTATCTAATAACTCATCAGTAATCAGGACTTTTGATATTGGAACAAGGTCTGAGCCGTGCTGGGTCCTTGACCGCTGCAGCCAAGCACTGCCCACGTCTCTTAGATCAGCAGACCGTGGCCAAGCCTCGAGTTCCCTGCAGATTGCTAATCACCTACTTCTTCATCTTTAATCAGAAAGTTCATGTCTTTTACTGTTCTTGGTACAATTTTGCAGCCCATCTATCACAGCCGCGCGGCTGCGGCGATGCTCCGTGCCCGTGCAGCCCCGGCTCCATCAGCCCTCCTGCTCAGCCTCCTGCACTGACTGAGGGCCAGGGCGGGGCTTTAGTACCCAGGGTTTAGGATGTTTTATTTTTTACTATTTTGGTTGCCTCCAGAATTTCGATTGGTGATCCAGGAATTTGGATCTAGGCCAAGATACTCCAAACACACTGAGCTCTTCCACTCAATCTTCTAGAGGGAGCAGTTTGTGCTGAAGTGGCCAATTTCAGAAGAAAATGGCAGTTGTTCTACATTGGAATAATGATAAAAAAGAATCAAAGTCTCAGAATAAGGACTTTTAAGAATGACATCAAGATAGTCATCGTTGATAGCAGCAACAGCTTTGTATCATAAATAGCCCAGAATTGCACATATGAAGCTAATTTTAAAAATTAGTTTGGTTTTTTTTCGTGTGGGACTTTTCTTCCTGAACAGAAGGTAGAGAAACACTGTTTTAGGGGAAGGGTGCAATGGTTCAATAATCACACAAGTATGAAATTTCAGCCTTTATGGGAGACAGAATGATGAGCTGGCAAACAGGAAAAACACCACAACATGAGAAATCAGTTCATGATTCCTACTTAAGAAAAACACATGAATGAGTGTTGTTTGTATCAAGTTTACAATTAACTGTTGTCAGGTCACCTCCATCAGGAGCTTCATCTGCACTCTGCCCAACTACCAGGTTCAAGGAGTAATTAAAGAACAGCTAATCACAGAATCATTCAGGTTGGAAAAGCCCTCTGAGCCCATCGAGTCCAACCATTCACTGATCACTGCCAAGGCCACCACCCACCCATGTCCCCATGGCTTTTAAATCCCTGCAGAGATGAGGACTCCACCACTGCCCTGGGCAGCCTGTGCCAGGACTTGGCAACTCCCTCTGTCAATATCCAATCCAAACCTCCTCTGGCTCAGCTTGAAGCTGTTTCCCTTGGACCTGTCACTTGGGAGAAGAGGCTGACCCCCACCTGGCTCCAACCTCCTTCAGGTATTTATGGAGAGCAAGGGGGCTCCCTCTGAGCCTCAGCCTTTTCCTCATCCTTTGCCACTGTGATTCCCCCCACATCCAGTAAGAGATGGAAGTCCTCCTTAGCCCTCCTTTTGTTCCTAATGTATTTATAGAAACACTTGATTGCCTCTCACGGCAGTAGCCAGGTGAAGTTCCAGTTGGACTTTGGCCCTTCTAATTTTCTTGAACCACAACCTCATGGCAGTAGCTCTCCTATGACAGTGTAGTGGTAATTTGTCTTTTTCCCTATCACAAATAGGCATAAAATATAGAAGGAAGAAAAAAAAAGTTTGGTTTGGATTATTGATTAGTGTTTTGCTAATAAGAAATTAAATTTATCGACCACTGCCATTCTCTAGCTCTGCTTCCCCACGAGTTAGTTGGCAGCTGCAGGCGTGTTCAGCAGAGCTGTGGCTGGCCCAGGCTGGCAGCTGCTGCCTCGGGAGAAGGATGTTTAACCCTATTAGTCAGGTCATTTCGCTCTTTTTGTGGAGAGGTCAACAAAAAAGAATTCTTTTCTGAAGTCGACTTTCCCAGCTTTCCTTTTGAAAGTGAACGAATTGCACCAGCTTCTGAGCATGGTCCAGTGCCCAGAGGCTCTGTGTGTGAAGTGGGAGCTGCTGCCAGGGGCTGAGCTGCTGTAGTGACCAATATGATGTGTAAACTCTACCATATTTTGGTTTATAAAAGTCACATAGATGCAGCTGGGAGGGGAGACCTGGCACATCAGCTCCTGGGGGCAGCTCGGGGAGGGACTCAGTGCTCTGGGGTGTGGGAAGGGACATCCATGGAGCTGAGTGTCTCCAGCCCCTGGGAGCTGCCAGGCAACAGTGCCTCACCCCTCTCTTCTGCCCCAGTTGGCTGCAGCTCCAGCCATGCCCGTGTGCCAGGAGATGCTCCTGCAGCCAGCTCAGCCACTTCCCTGGACAGCGAGCTGGGCGTGGGTCTGGGACACTGCATCCAGAGCGTGCTGCAGCGTGAGCCCGAGCCAGGAAATTCCTTGAGTTTCCCAGCACTGCCAGTCAGAGCAAAGCATTTGATGTGTAGGAATCACTGAATACTGAGCCTGAGGGTTGTGTGGCCTTTGGGAAGATGATAGCTGGGTCCCTGTGTGACTGTTGGCTCCGCTCACGGTGCTTTCCCACGCTGCAGAGTGCAGAGTGCAGTGCAGTTGCAGTACAAACATACACTTCTGTATATTAAGCATGTGCATTAATATATTATTATTACTTGGACTAATAACAAATAGTAGTCAGTCAGTGAGATAAAAAAGGACAGAGTTCAATAGTAATTCGCAGACAGCTTAGCAATTACCCAGACAGCTTGCAGTCAGAAAAGCTGCTCAAATCTAGGATTACGACTACACCGATGGCAGCTCTGCTGGGTGGGGTTTCACAGGATGATGTTTGCACATAGCTGTGGGACTTGGTTCCAGCACTCCTCCTGAGGAACTTCTCCTTTACAAGCCAGAATCAACAACCGTAAAAAACCTTCCGAAAGCCAAAAGGCTGGTTTCCAGAACCAGTCAAAATTATTTTAAAGTATTTTATTCTGTATCAGAAAGATGCCTGTGCTTGCAAAGATCTTGGAGATTTTCATCCTTAATGACATAAATCCCAAATTCATTTCTGTGACAATAATCAGCATCAAACCATATGTGTGGCAACACAGATTCTGTGGTTTTGTTTTTAAAATCAATGTGCTTCCTTGCTTTATGAGTGAAGGTGGCTTCTCCCCTCATTACCTTGGCTGGTTTCATTGATTCCTGTAGTGTTTTCTGTACCCACCACCTGCCCTGGCAGGGAAGTGCTGCCCTGTGCCAGCTGAAGGCCAAGGGAGCACTTAAGTCCCATCTAAGCCTTGGGGCATCACCTCAAAAATTCTCTAGGAGTGGAGTCAGCAGAGCTGGCCTCACTGTTCAGCATGCTCTGGGTGCAGGGGGCCACAGGGATGCAGCAGACCTGGGGCTTGGGGGGCTCATCCACTGCTCCTGCTCCACAGCACCAGCCCAGGAGAGGAGAGACTTCAGATACAGAACTTGGGTTTGAAACAATCTAATGTCAAAGGAGTGCTGTTGGATTTTTAGGGCAGTACATGATTTTTTTATGGGGTGCATTAAATTCTGCTCCTCCGGCGGGCATTAAAGCCACCTCATCACTCGGCACCGGAGGGGAGCGCCGGCTCGGGAGGAGGAGAGGCAGCTGTGAGGAGATTTCCATCTCAGCAGTCTCTTATGCCAGTAGGGTTGTGACTTGGGAATATAACAAGGCTTTGGGGACTAAAGTTAATAAATAACTGGTGTATTCCCTTTCCTTCTCTCTGAGCCTGGTCCCAATGCCATCCCAACCTGAGCAATTATCAGGCCGTGGACTGATGGATTTGACATAAATTCATACATTCTTTAAGCACAAAGCCTTCACAACAAATTTTGCTAAGAGACTGTTGAATGGAGAAAAGGTCACTTGGCTGGTTGAGTGTCTGCACTCGGATGCTGGCAGTAAGTGCTTGCTGTGTTTGCAGTGCTGGGTTTGATCCCCTTGCTTGGAGGGAGCCAGGTGCAGGGTCTGTGTTTTAGATCACATTTCTCCTGCTAGGAGGGACAAAAGGGTAGCTTGGAATTATCTCCATGAATTCACACTTCCTTGCAGTCCTTGAGGCCTCTCTCTAGCTTCCATTGCAGTTTCTCTGTCCTCATCCCATTCCATAGGTATGCAAGATGGAGTTTAGCGATGATGCCATAGCAACTGTATCACAATACAGAAATTGTAATGGTTTAAATCTTCAAACTTGCATAACAAAGTTAATGGGAGCCTATCAGAAATGTACATGCCACTATGTGTTTAAACGTAGTTTTAAATTTAGCTTTAAATTTGCAAGCCAATAGACTGTTCTCAGGAATTCCGGAGGTGCTGGGGAGTGAGAACACAGTTGTCCATGTGCCCTGCTCCAGAGCACACACAGCTGGCAGGGGACAAAGCCAGCATGCTGTGTCCCTGTGAGCCCACTCCCCTGAGCTTCGGTGTGCGGCTGGAAGTGACATCCCAAACGTTTGTGTTTGTTTGGATGCATCCAGGATGAATCTATCATCTTCCTCCTTAGCCGTGAAGTAGTGCAGACTCAGCAGAGGAAGAAGGAAGGGCAGGAAGGGCTGTTCTGTGTCCTTGGGCTTGTCCCGCTCCACGGGGGCGAGCCTGATCCACACTGGGTGCTCCGGGAATCTGCTCTT
>OU383790.1:637805-702639 GCA_910950805.1 Acrocephalus scirpaceus scirpaceus | reverse complement strand
CATGAGACACAAACCACGCGGTTTCCCCGCAGCCACAGGGTTTTCACGTCGTCACAGGACAACTGGCACGTGCACTGCGGGTCCCTGCCCGCCGTCCCCTGCCCTCGGCGCCCGCCCGCAACAAGGGGCCCCAGTGCAGCCTGCATGGGAAGTGTGATGTCCCTGGTCGCCCACAGTTCCCCAGAGCCTGGCCCAAAGAATCCCATCAGGAATTTGTAATCCAAAACTTGAGTTGTCATAGTGAACCTTTTTGATACTGGAAGGAACAAAACATCACTCGACGCTGTGAAGTCAGTTCTCACAGGCAGCAAAAGGAAGCGTTGCTGGGCTCCAGCTGCTCATTTTGGGTTTCAGATTGTTGAACAAAAGCACTAAGTAATGAAAATGTTCTGAAGGCACCTTAACTTTCCCAGTACCAGTAGACCCCTGATGGCATTGTTTCAGGAGAGGAAACCCTGGCTTTGCTGGTTTGAGTCCTGGTGCTGCTGTTGGCTGGGGAAGAAACCTTCCCCCCTTGAGTGAGGAGGGATGTGGTGACCCCGGCAGGGCAGACCCTGAGCTCGGCCACCGCCTCAGGGAAGTGAGCTCTTATCTTTAAAATGGGAATGTTATCCATCTGATTTTTGTGAAGGCTATGTTGGCTTGGTGTTGTGTGTTAAAAATGAATATTTTTATCAAGTGTTGGGTTTAATTAAAATTGTTATGTCAGAGGTAAACTATCAACACTATTTACAGTATCTGCTTCGTTCCACTTTGGCCACAGACGAGTCCTGGAGATGAAGAAATTAGCTTTCCTTAGACTTCTTCTGTTCTTGACTTTAATCAGGAATGTTTTTTTACTCCATGGTTAGACCTCTGCTTAAAAGATGTCAAGGTTTTGTGCCTTGGTGGTTGGTTTGCTCAGTACAGAAAGAGAAGGTTTGCTCCCGTTGCCAGGGATCGGTGCTTTCCTTGTGCAGTAGCTGTTCAAGGCAGGGTGGCACACTCAAAAGGCTGTGCCAGGCACACTTTCATGTATTTGTTGATTAAAGAAGGATGTGTGCTTTTAGTGAGGTTTGTAATTACAGAACACCCAAATGTTTGCTTATTTTCTTTCATGTGAGATCCTGGTAGCGTGATTGACTGTCACTAGTAAGAACAAGTTACAGTAGATTGTGCAATGATTCTTATTTGACTTCAAGGATGTATTTATTACCATTTTTGAACAAATTATACTAACATGAAAAGTTGTGGAAATGATTGTGCACTAGATAAGGTGATACATTACAGGAGTGGTTGGGTTTATGGAGCTTTATGCCGAGGTTTTCTCAGAAATTATAGCGCAGTCCTGTCACTATAAACCTGGAGATACACTGGTAATAACATGCAGTGGAGGGATTTTTAGGATTTCACTTGTTATTCAAATAGAGTGGGAACTATCAGTTTTTCTACCTCGTATTTCTTTCTTGTGTTGCACTGGGTGAAGAGGGGAAAGGAAGCCCGAGGACAGCAGAGTGGGTGCTGGGGTGTGGGCACCACAGCCCTGCCCGATGCCACCAGTGCCACCAGCTCCAGTGCCACAGGCCTGGGGAGGTTTTGGCACTGATGGAGCTCTCGGGGACCCAGCGCTGGCGTGGGACACTGGGGGAGATTTGCCCTCCAACAGCAGCTGAGGATTTTTTTTGTGAATTATTTCTTGCTTCCCCTCCACTTGTTAGGGCAGTGACGTGATATCGATATGGAGCTTGGGAACTTATTGACTTGTTGGTTCTTGACCTTTTGACTGTGACCAAGTATAGAAATTGAATGTCTGAAAATTAAATGATAGACTCTTTATACATAAATTCTTGGATGTCAGTGTATTACATGAACTAATTTCGGTTTACCTAAATTTATGGTGTTTTGTGTTCAATAAAGGAAATATTTCTTCCTTTCAATATACCCAGCATCTAATAATATTGTAGTTGCTAACACTAAACAAATCCATTTCCTTTTACTGACTGATTATCATAACAGCTGCTGTTTAATCACCAAGACTGTTATGTAACTTTTAAATCTAATATTTTGGAGAGGTGCAAGTGACATCATCTTGCTGTGCAGCGGTGTGATGTCATGGGTGCTGAACCACGCGGCTGCGTTTTGTGGGGCTCCTAGTTTAGTCTTATTTAGTTTGGTCATATTTAATGTGCTGGGAACACTTGCTGAGTGAACCGCCCGTTCGAAAGGAGACCCAAAATAACACACAGTCCGCGTCCTGTTTTCCATGGAACAAAAAATGGACATTTGTTTTCCCGCCCTAAACCGTGGCACGGTGGGGCCTGATGGAAATGCCGTGCCCCGGCTGCTGTCCGATGGAATTAGCTGATCTCTCCCTGCGTGCGGGCAGGGCGAGCAGCGCTCCGGCTTTGTGGCCGGGAGCGAGACTCGGGCCTCCAAACCGGGGTGACGGAGCCGGCGATATTGTTCTCTCCGAGTGCCGCAATAAGGCTGTGGTCAGCGCTAATGTAAATATTTGTACAACAACCATGTTCTACAGCCTCCAATTTAATGGTAAAAATCTGCCCTGAACGCCTGGGTAAATATATGCTGAGAACAGACGCCCATTCACTGGAGAAACAATTGACTTTAGGTTCTTTGTTGTTAAAGTGGCCCCCAGTGATCGGCTGCGGGGAGGCGATAGCGGCGCGGGCGCCGTCGGGCTGGCGGCTCCCGGGCAGTGCCCGGCGCGGGGAGCCCGCACCGCCCCGCGCCGCGCCGGCACGGCTACGGCAACTTGTCAATGGAAGAAAAAGAACTGTAATCGCACATTTACATATGCTCCTAATTGTTGATTTGGGGATTTTCTATGAATATGGCTTCACAAAACAGATGCTGTTTAAGAAAAGGGGGAACATAATTTTGTGGGCAATGAATTAAGTGTTTTTGTGGCCCTCTCATCCGTAGCTAGGAGCAGTTTGTGGACCGCGTCTGTGAACGCCGCTCATAATTGTTTTTCACACATAAGTTATGCAAATGAGCTTTTATGGCAACTGGCATAACAATTAGCATCCTCCAGCAATATTTTAGCAGGTTAATTGCAAAATTTCTAAATTGTACATCTGACTTGTTAATTAGGCATGACAGAGGTGGTAAAATAGTTATCTTCAGGCAGTGGCAGCCAGGAGCTGCTTGAAATGCAAAGAGCAAGGATTGATTGGATTTGAGGGTTACAATTGTGGGAGCACTGCTGTTGTCAAGTGCCGCTGAGCAGCTCTGCTCCATCGGCTGCCTCAGAGCAAGAACCACGTCGGTGCTGAGAGGATCCTGCCAGTTACAAATCTGCTTTATTTAACTCTGAAATTCTCCAAATCCCGGCTGTGGGAAGCACCCAGCTCCTGCCTATTCCTCCGTCTTAGGCCCACGGCAAGGGGAATCCATGGACCTGAAGTTGCAATTTTGATTTTATTTACAAATAGGCCTGAAAGTTCAGCTGCTGGCACAGATCAGCAAACACTTCTGTTTCTCAGCCCCAGTAAAAATGCCATTGCTCTCCCCACCTTGTGCTGAGAATTCTGCCATTACTTCCCTTAAATTGCAACCTTTGCTGCCCGGTATTTTCAGATGGTGTTGGTTGCGTTTTGCAAGCTTTACTTCCTCAGCTCATTTCTCTTAAATCCTTGCTTTCATTTATCTTTGTGTGTCTTATAATATTAATCATATTAAAATACAAAAAACCCATGCCATTTGCAATAACCCCTTTTTAGGCTCTCAGAGGTATGTCTGGATGATTTAAACAAGATTGGAACACGCAAGTCTTCATCCTGGGAACATGTTCCAAACATCCCCCAATGCTGCCTGGAGCAGATAACAGTGTGCTCAGCAGAGGTGCAGCCTCCTGAGTCACACCAGCACAATTGGCCAGCACAGGATCCTCTAAATACATTTTACTGGCTTTGACTGCCGATTTTGATATAAAATGCAGATTTCTGAGCTAGTTTAATATTTAATAAGTTAAAGGGTGATAACAGAAAAAAAAAAAGCCACTGAACAAGTACCTCTGGGAGCCAGAGCAGTCGGCGGTGCGCTGTGAGCTGTGTGTGGCTGTGCCATTTGTCTGGGCTTTGCTGGGGGACTCAGTGTTTTGTGGCTTAAATAAAGTCAATCACATTTGAGTACCTGTGTAGTACCTGTAAGCAAAAAGAAAATCAGCACAAGCATGTGTGAAATTTCATGTCCTCTGTTTTCTCTATATGCATTCTCTTGATTTAACCACATGATTTTAAAAATTGGGATGTTATATTTTCATTAAAAAAAAAAAAAAGACGTTCCTGCATGCATAACTGTTCTAATATTTTACATTTTCTTGTGACATGTGTATATGGAGTAAGTGCCATTTATGATATGTTGTCATCAATAATTTTGTCACGGAGAATAAAAGCCTTTAAACTCATCCACCCACTGGAACGTTTTATCATATTTATTTTAAGAGATATGAAATTAGCAGAACAATTGAACTCTTTGTATATGGGAGATGCAAATGTAACTGAATATTTACCTTTAATGAAGGGCAGCATAAATATCTCAGTATCAATAAATTATATGCAGCAGCAGAATATTCCATAGGCACCTAATAAATAGTTCCTTTTTTCCCTGTATTCACAAACTGCATTGTCCTTTAGGACGGTTGAATTTACAGTATACAGCGAAATTAAATGTTGGTTAACTTTTGGAAAGGATCCGTCATAACTGGAAAATACTGGGATTTGACTAGACCTAAACCACGCTTCCAAACCATTGCGTTCCCTGATTAAATGCTCACTTGCACAATTTGGGAAGAGTTTACTACAGTGGTGCCTCAGTAGATAATATTTGGAATGGAGTAACCATTTTAATGAGGTTCATCGAGAGATTTCATCAGGGAACGTTTCAGGTGTGTTATGGCTTTTGTCTTGTCACGACGCACATCTTGGTACCGTCAGAGGAGTTCCAGAGCAGCTCTCTCCTCGTTTGAGACAATAAGGAATTCTGTAGAACGTGTGAGCAGGGAAAGGCAGGACCCGCTGCATTGTGCTCCGCGTTTGAGCAAGCCGGTGAGTAAATACACCCCGTGGCTTAAATGTACATCACATTTTAACTGTCCTAATATTGATCATCCTATGGAGGAATGCAATGGAAGCCCACTGGTTATTAGTGTAAAGAGGGTCAGAGGCAGAGCCGGGCACAAAGCAAGTGCTCTCATGGTAATGATGCTGCTATTTATAGATCCCCATTTCATTAGTTGCAGAGTTTCAGGGAAGAGATTTTCTCTAGGGGAAATGGATACTTGAAGTTCATTTTCTTCCTGATGCACATTAAGGCAGAAACGTGAACAACCTTCAGGATAGGACACAGGGATGCAGATTTCATGTGTGACCATTTTCCTGGTGTTGTGTGCGGTGCCGCTGTGCGAATGCCAACCGCTGCTCCACCTTCCCCAGTGCCTGTGCCACCACTTCTCTGCCACGAGAATCTTCTTCTCCCTAAAGGAATTCTGCTTTTGCAGGGTGCCAGACCAGTAAACTGAGCACTATTGCTCTGTGTTGCTTTATAAAACTAACACATCTGGATCACCTGACTTGGAGCAGCCTCGCTACAGCTGGCACGCACCGGAGTGGATTTACTCACAGCACCCACCAACTACAGTTGCAGTTAATCAAAACACGGCTGGGTCTTCTGATACTTACTCATAAATACAGAAATTTCTTGGAGTATCTGAAAACTCAATTGTATAACCATACTTGGTTTCCTCTTGTGAAATCCAGATAATCAGAGCTCCCTGTAATTTTTGTGTGCCTTTATTTCTAGAGTTTTCCTTCTTGGAATTCTTGATATCTTGATATTTTTTTTCCCTTTAAGAGAATATTTACTTAGTTAGTATTCACTTAATTAGAACTGACTGTTTAATGTTTTCTGGGAGGGTATTTATGGTATTTTCTTTGCCATATTTGCATTCCAGAAATTAAGTCCCCATGCCATTATTCGGCAAGCCTTTCATACATTAGAATGATGAATTGAAAGCAGAAATGGGAAAAAGACTGCAATGCAATGAAAATTTAATCAGCGTCTTCTGCTGCTTTAATAAGGCAAATAATTCTTATTGGCCGCTGCGTTAAGGTTTCTAATATTTAATTCATAACAAACCTTGCATTATTCTGCAGCAGCATCGACAGCTCCACTTTGCTGCCTGCCAACAGGCAACCATAAAAACTTAAAAGCAGATGTAAATGTCTGAAACAAGGAGAATGATTGGGTCTAAAGCGGTCAGAAAAAATCAACACTATTGCCAGAGAGTTTGATAAATCCTTACACACACTTTAGCAAGGTACAAATGGTATTAATTAAACTCATTAAGTGTGTTGATTTTAAGGCTTTGAGGTACCTTTTTTGAAATGTGAGATTTTTGTTAGTTCCTGGAGGTTCCCAAACGAAAGGGGATGCCAGGCTGGCAATGCAGGGTGCTGGCCAGCTGGAACGATGTTATAAATCAGGCAGATTCACTTAGTTTTCATATTTAGGGTATTTGTTACATATCAATGTTAAAATCACTGTAATTTGTGTTATGTGTATGTGTAGTGCTGGAATTAAGCAAAGGAACAGGATTTTGTCCCCCTGCTCCCATTTCAGCTCTGTCAGCCCAGCAGTGACAGCCATGGGTTACCAAACCCCACGTGTGGCAGAGCCAGGCTGGATTTGGGGTGTGCTGTGCCCGTGCGGGTGGGACGCGCTGGCCGAGCCCCGTGCGGGAGCTGTGGCACCCGGCCAGGGCTGGGTGCGAGCTCTTGTTACCGCCGAGGGCTGCGCCTGTTCTCATTTCTTCTTGAAATGGCTTAATTGGTGTCAGCACCCCAGGGATAAAGGCCTCCAACACTGAAATCCACACGATTCACCCTGTCTCTGCTCAGTGTAGGGAAACTGGTAACAACTGGTGGTGAATGAGGAGTGAACGGTGCTGTAACAATACTCGATGATGTTTGGGATGACAGAAATTAATACGCACTTGCTTGAAGAAAGCAATGATTAATGGCAGTGAGCAAGGGAATGCTGTCCCTCCTTTAACTCCACTTTGATGGGGATTGAAAAGCAAAAGGCTGTTTTCATTCTCTCGCGCAAGCAGAGGTCATCCAGAGTACATTACAGCAATTTTTTCTCTCTGTTTTTTATTTCATAAATATTATGATAAGCACAGATTAGATAGATTTTTTCACGGAGGCTTAAAAGGATATTTTGTCTGTTTGCTGTTCATACTCAATGAAGAAATCGGATTTCTTCTGTTTATGTGTGAGATCGTTATATTCAGTGGAATAATTAGTACAATTAAGAATTTCAAAAGCTCACCATTGTGTTAGTTTTTCTGAGGTTTTACAGATGGAATTTCATGGTCTCCATTTCCAAGCGCTGAGAGGTCAGAACAAGGCAAGGAGTGTTGCCGAGGGAAGAAAAAAAAAGGTTAAAAATCCAAGATTCCTCATTGAATTGTTGATGTAAATATATTTTGCAAGATCCTCGCACTTGTCAGTGGCTTTTTAAGCTATTTGATAAAGAATCTTTATTCTACAAGGAGCCTGAAATAACACAACACTGCTTTGGATAATGAATTCTTCATCTAAGCAGAACTTTAAAACAAAGTACAATGTTGGCATTTTTTTCTTTGAGTGAGAGGGCTGATACATCTTTGGGATCCGACAGGAAGACATAAATTAATAGAGTTCTGGAGATCAGTTTCTCATTAATAATCCATTTTGTCATGGTTCTTGGCATTGTCAGCCTCGGAGCTGGTTCATATTTTGCTAAAGGATAAAAGCACATGATGTCTTAAGGCACAACATAAGGAGAAGGAGTTTATCATCTTCTGGAAAAACCATCTCTGAAAAAATAGATTGTTTTCCAGGAAATAAATGTCAATTGCGAGTTTTATGCATTTTTAATCTTCAAACAGGTTTTTTAATGTCTACAGTTGCAAAAATAGACTGGAGTTGGAAGAGGTTGTTGCCAACAGCCGTTGCTTTGCCTTTGTCCTCTCCACTGGTTTTTGATTTTTTTAGAAGTTGCAGTGGATTCCAGACCTTTAATTCTGCTGGTTTAAAGACTATGGCAGATTGTGTCCAATTTAAAACATAAAACTGAAAAAGAATTACGGTGCTTCTTTTGAATGGGTAAATGTGAAACCTTTGTTCCATTTGCACTTTCCCAGCAGTATGGGACATCTCACAGACCACTGCACCTTCCCCCAGAATTTTCAAACTAGAAAATGTTGCTTTTTCTTGAGTATGATGACATAAATGAAGTCACCCTTTTGAAGACTTAAATTTGGTATTTTATGTATCTTAAGGTAGTGGCAGATTGGCAAACAGTGTAACCACCAAAAGTGTTCAGCTTGTGCTGTCATCCCAAGTAAGGAAGAACAGAGATCTGATTTAGATGCCTGCCCTTTATGTTATATACTGAAGAGTGACATAATGCAGATCTCCTCAGGAACGCGTGATGTGTTTGGGAAGGATAAAGGGGAGGAGGAAAAGATGACATTAGCCCAGATCACTTAGTTGTAAGATTTAACTGGGCTCAAGCATTTATAATTTAATCAATACTTAAAATGGCACAGAGGGAGGGAGTGGGAGGCTCTGGACAGAGGGCTGAAGGGAGCTGGGATCCTGCTAGGTGTCCTAGCTGGGATGGCTGGAAGGAAGCTGTGTGTCTAGAGTGCTGACCAGAGCTGGCCCATGGAGGAGCAGCTCTGAGCACGAGGGGGTGCAGCAGCAGCTCTTCAGTTGTGGGCAGAGGTGTCGTGGTGTGGGAAGGGACGTGGCTGGGGTGACACTGCAGGGACCCATGGCACGAGGCATCCCTGGTGTGGATCCCACTGACCCGCAGGTCACTGGCCAGAGGGGCAGGCCATGGTCCCAGGCCATTGGCATGTAAACAGACCAATTCCTTTGGGCCATCTGTTGGCCTCCAGGAGCTTCATGCTGACTGCTCAGGAATGCCCAGCACAGGGAACGCTGTGAGTGCTCCTCCCCACGGTGCCTGGCTCAGAGGTGCTGCCTGTCCTGGGTGAGCTGGCTGGAGGTGCAGCAGCACTGCCACTTGCCAGGGATGGAGGTGCAGCATTTACCTCATCAGCAGCAATGCTGAACCCTTTCAGGCTTGCTTTGTTGCCTGAAAACAGGGAAGGTTTGAATTATGAAGATTTAGAACACGCTTCCTTCCATGGAGTTGCAAAGGACATTTGTCTCAGCACATTGTAGTGAAATTTTAAAGAGCAGGTTTTGACAGGAGACATTTTGCTGACACAGAATATTTTGTTCACTTCTGACTCTCAAATAAGTGCTACTTCTGTCATAATGATTGATTTATATTCAGTTTAGTCCATACATTTTACATCCTCTTCTTTAGTGCTTATGGCTCCGTGGCTTCAGAACAGCCCAGTTTAACACTGGTACAAGCCTGGCATCACATTCACATTCCACAATAAAATTGATTGTAATGAGTTGTAGGCATTTTGTGCTATGGTGTATTTAGGATAAAATGATGATTATTATCATCTCCTGGAAAAAGAAAATTTTGAAATGAAGATTTCTGTTAAAAAATTGTTTTTACAGGATTGTAATTTAAATTGTTCCTAATAACAGTGCCTCAAAGGCCCAGTGACCTGGCTCCCACAGCTTTATTACAGGCACTATAAAATTAAATACTGAGCATCTTTGCCCTCCCTGGGGGTGTGAGCTGCTCCTCCCCAGTCTGGATCAGGCCCTCCAGCACCACTGGAAACCTCACCTGGGCAGGTGGCTGCCCTGCATTTACATTAACCCAGCTTCCTCCCTTTATATGCTGGACAAGAGTCTCAGCACATTTCAGTCCATAAATACTTCAGGAAAAACCCTGGAGCCCTTGCTGTGAGTTGTGTTTGGAACAAACTCCCCAGGCAGCCAAATCATTCCCCTGGGAGCAGAACCCTCACTGGAGCACGTGTGAATGGTTTGAGGCAGAGGAAAGCTGGTTTGTGTGTGTTTCTTAAACCATGAGGAGTCTGCTCTCCCTCAGGGTCTGCAACCAGAGACCTTTGGCACCTGCAATGATGGGGTTTGGGTTTTGGTGACACAATTGGTGTCACAGCCTTGATTTCTGAGTGATCCTTTGGCAATGGCATCTGCTGGTTCATGTCTTTGTAGGTGTTCAGGTAGAGCAGATACCCTGCTGTGTGTGCAGCGCTCTGAGTGCTCAGTGGCACTGCAGTCCAGGAAAAAGAGGAGACTCCAGTGTTTTCAGAAAAAGAAACAAACTTCTCCCTGGTGGCTGCTCCAGTGGCTCGGTCTGAATAACTGAGATTTCCCTGTTAGCTGGACTGGGGCAGTCCAGGACAGGCTGCACTGGGGCAGGAGTGACTCCAGGGCTCATTCCTCCTGCCCAGGGCTTTGTCCATCAGCACCTCAGAGCAGGTGGGACTGTTCTGGCACGGCTGGACCTGTGTGGCAATGCTGGCAGGGCTGTGGGTGCACCAGCCTGCACCCACCACAGCCACCCACCAACCCGTTCTGGATGAGACCTTGGTCTTGCCCTGCAAAATTAATGCTCATGCACATCTTATTCTGGAATTATAGTACTGCTCCTTCCCATCTATTAAAAATATCCCTAAGAACCCCTAAGAACGTAGCATGTGAAGAGCTGTGTCAGAGCAAGTGGGCTCTCTGAGCCCTTCCTTGGCTGTGGGAGATGCTGTTCTGCTCCCCAGACCTGGTGAGGAACAGGCAGCATGGAAAGGGTCAAATCCAGCTGCATTTGGCTTTGCTGCAAACATGTATATATTGAGATATTTATTTCTCAGAGAACGAAGAAGCTAATATTCAACAAGGCTTCAGGAAAAAAAGGTTTCCAAGATGTTACAGATTTTGGAAATATTTGACAATGTTAGCAGCATCAACTACTGACACAAAACCCTCTCTCCAGAAAATCTTTCACAGTTGTGCCAAGAAAAGCAGCTTCGATGGAACATTTTCATAAACTATCATCAGTTATGCAGCAGCAGCTTCACAAATCAGAAATGATATCTTCAGGCACTGCTGTCAAGTGTTATTCAAATAATACCAGCCTCACATTTGAATAACAGCAGACATTTTGAATTAATTAATCAGATGAGATAGTCTAGGCCTTTTCTCATTAGTCTCTGGGTCAGGCATGGAAAGATATATGCGTTGGTGATGATATACTTGTCTTTAATCGTGATTTATGAAGATTTAGGATTGTGTGTGATTTGTCAAAGGTTCTGGGAAAAGGCTGGTGCATATTTCATTACCTAATCTGAGATTGATTTCATGATGCTGAGAGATAGAACCCTATTGTTGGGGGGGCTGGGAAGCGCAGGTAGGCGCAGCGTCCCAGGGTTTTACTGGCTTATCTTTGTGACTGTCAAACAATGCTGTAAACTTTTACTGCCAGCAGTTAACAATTCCTGCTTTAATTATAGGCAAATTCTTCATTCCGTCCAAAGGGGAAGCCGCAGTAGTTATTTAGTTAAAAAGCATAACAGACCTTATAGCTATGACCCAATGTAAATCATGGACAAAGTTGGCAAATTTCATGGCTTGGTCATGGTGAAAATATAAAATTTCATGGTTTGTCACAGATTAATAGAAAAATCCTATTAAAACTGTGCAAATAACAGCACAACAAGTTAGGTGGAGCTCCCTACATGGCACCTTCCTGCTCACAGCATTTATTTTAGGTTAGAATTGCTGTGAACAACATGAGGCCCTTTGCAGGCTTTTCTCTGCTGCACTGTTTCCTATTCAGTTTAATTAGTAGTTGTTGTTTGGTTTGGACTGAATAATTATCATGTGATTGTTTTGAAGCATTATTTACATGAGAAAGCATGTGTGACATTGCTGCTGCAGTGAAAGGGGCTTGGGAAATGAAATATTTCAATACAAATGGTATGTATTTTTTTAAATCCTTCACTGTATCTAATAACTCATCAGTAATCAGGACTTTTGATATTGGAACAAGGTCTGAGCCGTGCTGGGTCCTTGACCGCTGCAGCCAAGCACTGCCCACGTCTCTTAGATCAGCAGACCGTGGCCAAGCCTCGAGTTCCCTGCAGATTGCTAATCACCTACTTCTTCATCTTTAATCAGAAAGTTCATGTCTTTTACTGTTCTTGGTACAATTTTGCAGCCCATCTATCACAGCCGCGCGGCTGCGGCGATGCTCCGTGCCCGTGCAGCCCCGGCTCCATCAGCCCTCCTGCTCAGCCTCCTGCACTGACTGAGGGCCAGGGCGGGGCTTTAGTACCCAGGGTTTAGAATGTTTTATTTTTTACTATTTTGGTTGCCTCCAGAATTTCGATTGGTGATTCAGGAATTTGGATCTAGGCCAAGATACTCCAAACACACTGAGATCTTCCACTCAATCTTCTAGAGGGAGCAGTTTGTGCTGAAGTGGCCAATTTCAGAAGAAAATGGCAGTTGTTCTACATTGGAATAATGATAAAAAAGAATCAAAGTCTCAGAATAAGGACTTTTAAGAATGACATCAAGATAGTCATCGTTGATAGCAGCAACAGCTTTGTATCATAAATAGCCCAGAATTGCACATATGAAGCTAATTTTAAAAATTAGTTTGGTTTTTTTTCGTGTGGGACTTATCTTCCTGAACAGAAGGTAGAGAAACACTGTTATAGGGGAAGGGTGCAATGGTTCAATAATCACACAAGTATGAAATTTCAGCCTTTATGGGAGACAGAATGATGAGCTGGCAAACAGGAAAAGCACCACAACATGAGAAATCAGTTCATGATTCCTATTTAAGAAAAACACATGAATGAGTGTTGTTTGTATCAAGTTTACAATTAACTGTTGTCAGGTCACCTCCATCAGGAGCTTCATCTGCACTCTGCCCAACTACCAGGTTCAAGGAGTAATTAAAGAACAGCTAATCACAGAATCATTCAGGTTGGAAAAGCCCTCTGAGCCCATCGAGTCCAACCATTCACTGATCACTGCCAAGGCCACCACCCACCCATGTCCCCATGGCTTTTAAATCCCTGCAGAGATGAGGACTCCACCACTGCCCTGGGCAGCCTGTGCCAGGACTTGGCAACCCCCTCTGTCAATATCCAACCCAAACCTCCTCTGGCTCAGCTTGAAGCTGTTTCCCTTGGACCTGTCACTTGGGAGAAGAGGCTGACCCCCACCTGGCTCCAACCTCCTTCAGGTATTTATGGAGAGCAAGGGGGCTCCCTCTGAGCCCCAGCCTTTTCCTCATCCTTTGCCACTGTGATTCCCCCCACATCCAGTCAGAGATGGAAGTCCTTAGCCCTCCTTTTGTTCCTAATGTATTTATAGAAACACTTGATTGCCTCTCACGGCAGTAGCCAGGTGAAGTTCCAGTTGGACTTTGGCCCTTCTAATTTTCTTGAACCAAAACCTCATGGCAGTAGCTCTCCTATGACAGTGTAGTGGTAATTTGTCTTTTTCCCTATCACAAATAGGCATAAAATATAGAAGGAAGAAAAAAAAGTTTGGTTTGGATTATTGATTAGTGTTTTGCTAATAAGAAATTAAATTTATCGACCACTGCCATTCTCTAGCTCTGCTTCCCCACGAGTTAGTTGGCAGCTGCAGGCGTGTTCAGCAGAGCTGTGGCTGGCCCAGGCTGGCAGCTGCTGCCTCGGGAGAAGGATGTTTAACCCTATTAGTCAGGTCATTTCGCTCTTTTTGTGGAGAGGTCAACAAAAAAGAATTCCTTTCTGAAGTCGACTTTCCCAGCTTTCCTTTTGAAAGTGAACGAATTGCACCAGCTTCTGAGCATGGTCCAGTGCCCAGAGGCTGTGTGTGAAGTGGGAGCTGCTGCCAGGGGCTGAGCTGCTGTAGTGACCAATATGATGTGTAAACTCTACCATATTTTGGTTTATAAAAGTTACATAGATGCAGCTGGGAGGAGAGACCTGGCACATCAGCTCCTGGGGGCAGCCCGGGGAGGGACTCAGTGCTCTGGGGTGTGGGAAGGGACATCCACGGAGCTGAGTGTCTCCAGCCACTGGGAGCTGCCAGGCAACAGTGCCTCACCCCTCTCTTCTGCCCCAGTTGGCTGCAGCTCCAGCCGTGCCCGTGTGCCAGGAGATGCTCCTGCAGCCAGCTCAGCCACTTCCCTGGACAGCCAGCTGGGCGTGGGTCTGGGACACTGCATCCAGAGCCTGGTGCAGCGTGAGCCCGAGCCAGGAAATTCCTTGAGTTTCCCAGCACTGCCAGTCAGAGCAAAGCATTTGATGTGTAGGAATCACTGAATACTGAGCCTGAGGGTTGTGTGGCCTTTGGGAAGATGATAGCTGGGTCCCTGTGTGACTGTTGGCTCTGCTCACGGTGCTTTCCCACGCTGCAGAGTGCAGAGTGCAGTGCAGTTGCAGTACAAACATACACTTCTGTATATTAAGCATGTGCATTAATATATTATTATTACTTGGACTAATAACAAATAGTAGTCAGTCAGTGAGATAAAAAAGGACAGAGTTCAATAGTAATTCGCAGACAGCTTAGCAATTACCCAGACAGCTTGCAGTCAGAAAAGCTGCTCAAATCTAGGATTACGAACTACACCGATGGCAGCTCTGCTGGGTGGGGTTTCACAGGATGATGTTTGCACATAGCTGTGGGACTTGGTTCCAGCACTCCTCCTGAGGAACTTCTCCTTTACAAGCCAGAATCAACAACCGTAAAAAACCCTCTGAAAGCCAAAAGGCTGGTTTCCAGAACCAGTCAAAATTATTTTTAAGTATTTTATTCCGTATCAGAAAGATGCCTGTGCTTGCAAAGATCTTGGAGATTTTCATCCTTAATGACATAAATCCCAAATTCATTTCTGTGACAATAATCAGCATCAAACCATATGTGTGGCAACACAGATTCTGTGGTTTTGTTTTTAAAATCAATGTGCTTCCTTGCTTTATGAGTGAAGGTGGCTTCTCCCCTCATTACCTTGGCTGGTTTCATTGATTCCTGTAGTGTTTTCTGTACCCACCACCTGCCCTGGCAGGGGAGTGCTGCCCTGTGCCAGCTGAAGGCCAAGGGAGCACTTAAGTCCCATCTAAGCCTCGAGGCATCACCTCAAAACTTCTCTAGGAGTGGAGTCAGCAGAGCTGGCATCACTGTTCAGCATGCTCTGGGTGCAGGGGGCCACAGGGATGCAGCAGACCTGGGGCTTGGAGGGCTCATCCACTGCTCCTGCTCCACAGCCCCAACCCAGGAGAGGAGAGACTTCAGATACAGAACTTGGGTTTGAAACAATCTAATGTCAAAGGAGTGCCGTTGGATTTTTAGGGCAGTACATGATTTTTTTATGGGGTGCATTAAATTCTGCTCCTCCGGCGGGCATTAAAGCCACCTCATCACTCGGCACCGGAGGGGAGCACCGGCTTGGGAGGAGGAGAGGCAGCTGTGAGGAGATTTCCATCTCAGCAGTCTCTTATGCCAGTAGGGTTGTGACTTGGGAATATAACAAGGCTTTGGGGACTAAAGTTAATAAATAACTGGTGTATTCCCTTTCCTTCTCTCTGAGCCTGGTCCCAATGCCATCTCAACCTGAGCAATTATCAGGCTGTGGACTGATGGATTTGACATAAATTCATACATTCTTTAAGCACAAAGCCTTCACAACAAATTTTGCTAAGAGACTGTTGAATGGAGAAAAGGTCACTTGGCTGGTTGAGTGTCTGCACTCGGATGCTGGCAGTAAGTGCTGTGTTTGCAGTGCTGGGTTTGATCCCCTTGCTTGGAGGGAGCCAGGTGCAGGGTCTGTGTTTTAGATCACATTTCTCCTGCCAGGAGGGACAAAAGGGTAGCTTGGAATTATCTCCATGAATTCACACTTCCTTGCAGTCCTTGAGGCCTCTCTCTAGCTTCCATTGCAGTTTCTCTGTCCTCATCCCATTCCATAGGTATGCAAGATGGAGTTTAGCGATGATGCCATAGCAACTGTATCACAATACAGAAATTTTAATGGTTTAAATCTTCAAACTTGCATAACAAAGTTAATGGGAGCCTATCAGAAATGTACATGCCACTATGTGTTTAGACGTAGTTTTAAATTTAGCTTTAAATTTGCAAGCCAATAGACTGTTCTCAGGAATTCCGGAGGTGCTGGGGACTGAGAACAGTTGTCCATGTGCCCTGCTCCAGATCACACACGGCTGGCAGGAGACAAAGCCAGCATGCTGTGTCCCTGTGAGCCCACTCCCCTGAGCTTCGGTGTGCGGCTGGAAGTGACATCCCAAACGTTTGTGTTTGTTTGGATGCATCCAGGATGAATCCATCATCTTCCTCCTTAGCCGTGAAGTAGTGCAGACTCAGCAGAGGAAGAAGGAAGGGCAGGAAGGGCTGTTCTGTGTCCTTGGGCTTGTCCCGCTCCACGGGGGCGAGCCTGATCCACACTGGGTGCTCCGGGAATCTGCTCTTTCCTAGCCTGCGTCTCCACCTTGCCCATGGCTCTTGCTCGCGGTGAGGCAGCTCAGGAGTTTGTGAGCAGCGGGAGGGGACAGGTGGTGGTGGCGATGGTGGCGATGGTGGCGGCGTGGCGGTGTGGCGGTGTGGTGGTGGTGCGGCGGTGTTGCGGTGGTGGCGGTGCGGCCGCTGTGGCACACACCCCGCTCCAGCTGTGCCCTCCCGAGGGCAGCTCTGCCTGGCTCCGCAGAGTCGATTAGAGCAGCACTGACATTTTCTTATCCTGAGAGACAGAAGCTAGAAGTGTTCTTGAAAGTGCGACCTCCAGCACCAGGCGGGTGACACGGGCGGGGGCACTTCTGCCCTCCGCACGGCACCGACCATAGGTGGGAGAGCCGGCCGGCAGCTGCACCCCTGTCAGTCTGTGCAAGCACAGCCACCCCGGGCTGATCTCCCTGCCCTGCCCAGCCCCTGCCAGATGCAGGAACTGCACCGCTGCCATGCGAGGAGAGGGGATGGCAGGGCCGCTGTGGCTGGAGACCCCAGCAGCTCCAGTCCCGGCCGGGGTTTGGGCCGCAGGGTGTCCGTGCATGGAAGGAGCAGCCCTGCGGTGCCTTGGGGCTCTCCCTGCACTGTGCACGTGGGGTGACAGCCGGAGGCAGGACAGCCGTGGGCATTCCCTGCTCCAGGAACAGTGTCCCCATCCCCACAGCGCGGGGACAGGTGGTGTCTTCACTGGTGCTGCTCTGGCACCGTCACAGGTTGGTTTCTGCTTGCCAGCAGAAAAAGAGGATGTCTGGTTATTCTTGGAGCAGACAACATGTAGGTTTTGTAGGATAATGCTAAAGTACTTGCACTGTGTTAAAAAAATTAATACACTTGTATTGCTACTGGAATTGGAGGCTGATTAGGATTGTTCCAGTACTGTAGTTTTAGCTTTTAATTACTTACTACATTACACACTATCTACCAGTGCTAATAGAGTACAGAACTGTCATAGCTTTTGTTTTAAAGTACAGGACTGTGTGGTGCTTAATTGTGGAGCAGTGTTGTTCAATTACATCCGAAAGTGTTTAATAAAGTATGGCACAGAAACGCAAATCGGAGTGGCATGTGTTAATTGGTGTCCGCGTCATTGACTCCATTTGGTTACGGCGATCTGCGAGATGAGGACCGAGTGGCAGGTTGCCCACATGGAGTCTTCAGCCCCAACTCTTAACACATGCCTGTGCTCTCCCAGGTTTGCACAGATTTTCACACCAAGCACACACATGGTGTTGTTATGAAGCATTGGTGGTTGTGTCCCTGCCCTGCTCCAGGGCTGCTGCTCCCCATTCTTGGCTGGCAGAGTTCTGTGGCACAAGGAGCTCTGGACACGACCCAGAGAGCTGGTCTGTTTCTCCAGGAACAGCTCAGGACCCCTCAAACAAACCTCCTGCTGCCCAGCATTGCTTTTATCCTTTTGCCCCCCACTCTGAGGGGCTGGGGCACTGGGGTCTGCCCTGTCCCTGTGCCTGGACCAGCTCCCCCAGAGTGGGCTCTGCTGTCCAGAGCCAATTCCCATATGCAAACAAAATGATACTTATAGTTATTTCCTGAGTGGTGGTATCTTTTATATCAATGTTCTACTTTTTACCTGATTTCACTGAAATATTCTCTGGAAGTATTTCTTCTGGAATAAACATTTCAGCACATCAGGTTTGTTCCATAAGGGTTGATTGTCAAATTACAGCCTTCCTTCCTGCGAGCGCTGCGCTTTGGTGTGGGATCAAATTGCATTAGGTATTTTTTTCCTCCAGTAGAAACACAGAATAATAGTGGTATCTTTGTTGTATCATATTTCTGAATGAAAAATAATCACAAACAGATTTTCATGCGGTGTTGCTGCAGAGCAGGAATGCTTTTCCTGCCAGCCAGCCTCTCTAGATGGTGCTGGGCTGGCCCAGGGGGTTTGGCTGGTGTCCCCTGCACAATTCAGTGTCCCTCAACATGCTCACCACACACACTTTCTACATTTTCTTGCCTGTGGTCCTCGAAGCCACCTAGCATGCAGGTCATGTGCCCTTAATTTTCATTATGGATGGAGAGTAAAACGTGAAGGTTATTGCCTGGCAGTACAAATGCACTGGGTTTTTTTATTTAGAAGCTCTATTAGAAGTGTCAGGAGTCCCATAACAAAGCCAGGCAAATATCCGCAGAGACACCTTGTTGAGAAAGGCAACTTGGTTCTAAAAGGTTTGAATATGAATGTGGTTGTTTCTAATCAAGCAGTCTTTGAAAAGAATTCCCCACTAGTACTTACCTCTTTCTTTTTTTTAACCTTTTTCCTTGTAATCTGTCTGTTTCTCTCCTCAGGAAATGCTCCTCATGCCATTGTGCAATGGGCGGGAGGGAGGCACAGCCAGGAGGGGAGAGCGGGGCTGGGGGGAACCCCACATCTAAATATCTCCACATCCAGAAGTGTAGCTCAGGATTCAGGATGGATATGGTCAGAAAAGTGCTGTCTTTTCAAAGTGAGCAGCCTGGGAGAAGTGGGCCAGCTCAGGGATTTTGGGGACCACATCAGAGACACCTGCTGGAGTGACACAGACACAAAACCGAATCCTTTGATTTAGGGCAGGAAAATGGATATATTTTAGACTTAGTATATCCCTTGGACAAATGCATCCAGACATGTGGGATGTGCAGGCTGGTGCTGATGTCTGCAGTGGGTGCTCCCTTACCCTAAGCAGGCACCCACCAAGGTTTCCCTGGCACCAGCAGAGTGGCTCAACCCCATCCTCACGGGAACCCTGCCAAGTTGGAAATGTGCTCATGTTTGAGCCAAACAGCAGATGAAAAATTAAGTCCTAAATACTTTCCGGAGTCAGTGTATTTATTCCAGCTTAGCAGGGACCATTGTGGCTGTGGTAACCTGCACAGCTTGGGACCAGGTGAGGACAGGGACACCCCCGTGTCCCATTGGCCGTGTTGTGGCAGTTCCTGAAAGTGCCCAAGCTCTCCTCCCAGTGCCACACATGGCTCCATGTAAATAACATGACCAGTGCCATGATGGTGTGGGTGGGCCTGGGCCTTGGTGGGTGAGGGCAGGGGTTCCTCTGGAGACAGGTGAAGTGTCTCAACAGACAGTGTCCCAACAGAACTGTCCCCTGCCCCTCCTGCTGCACTCCTGTGGGGCACGGGGCCGTGGTACTGTCCCCTGACCGTGCTCCCAGGGCACATCCTGCCTCCAATGCCGTCAGCACACTCACAAAATCTCCCTCCTTTTTCTTTTTTTTTTTATAAATTGTCAGTGTTTTTTCCCTCTACGAACCTGTAGCATCTGGCAGCAGGAAAGTACAGTAGGACTCGCTGGCACTGTGGTGTAGAGCCTCGAAGAATTCCGTATTGTGACAACACATCAAAATAAATTGCTGTCAACAGACCAAAACACCAAGTGCTGTGATTCTGTCTGACGTGTGAAGACTCAGACAGGCTGTCTTGACAAGTTGTGGTGGAGCACCTGCAATTGGCAGAAGACAGTGATATAAATCTGATTTGCCTGATATGCAGCACCTAGATATCGTTAATGTTGGTGACAATAACTCTGCATAACATTCCCCAGACATAGATCTGATTTTTTGTCTATTACTTGTGTTGTTTTTTGTCACTCTCTGATCCTGTCTCTGCTTCCTTTCCCTGCTCAGGGTCTACCTAGGAATTGCTTGGAATAATAAACCGTGTTAAAAAAGGTAGTAACAAATTAAGGTTTAGTTCAGCCTCTTCTTGAGTGGGAAAAGGCAGCGCTTGGCCCTGCTGCTCAAGGCAAAGGATACACCATGAAATTTTATTTTACACTAATCATAAAAATAATCACGGTGGAAGTTGTATTAATTCCCTCACTCACAGCCCAAACATTTAAAATAGCAGGTTCAACGCCAGGAGCTGCAGTAAATCTTTTCTGAAACGTCTGTGGTTTTAAACTCCTGGAAGAGGAGCGGGATCATTGAATAGGTGGTTAATTTTTACCTTTCATTATCAATAAATGGTAATTCTTTACAGTAGCGGGATATATCACAGCTGGTTTATGAACATGTGAGACATTCCTTGGCTCTGGAGTTTAATTACTGGAGTTAACGCTGTCGTCTCTGCAGCAACTGGCACCAGTGGGATGGGTTTCATCTGGCACGGGCAGGTACAAGAACACCCCAGCCCATGTGAACTGGAATTTCTCCTGGTCGCTGTCCCCTGTGCATTTACAGTCCTGGAATTTGAGGCATTTTTGCAGTCACCAATGATCCTGTTTTGCTGGTGACTCTTGGCTTTGGGGCTGGAGCCATCCCCAGAGCCCTGGGGTGAGCCAGTCTGGGCTGGGCTGTGTGTGGCCGGTGCCCAGGCAGGTCCTGGCATGGAGGTGGTCAGGGCACGTGTCCCACCTGGGCTGGATGGTGATGGCCCCAGGGCTCGGGGGGAGCCACCAGGGCTGGGGTCACACATGAGGAGGTCACTGACTCGAGGCACTGCAGAGCTCCTGGTCTCAGGGCTTGTTTTTGTCAAACATTCAGGAACTCCTTTGGCAGCAAACTTGGGCGATGTCACCGTCCAGTCCGAGGGGCTGCAAGAGCAGAAAAGAGGTTTTTGAAATTACCATTCATTCTTGTCTGTATTGTTATTTTATCCCTTAAAGGCTGCTAATGAGAAATAGAGCCTCATTATGATTTTAAGGATGAGAGAGGAAGGCTTTTAATTAATGATATGTAAATGGTCTTGAATTGATTATGTTAGAATATCAAGAGAGATGGGTAGAAGCTGTGGTGTAATATATTTTAATTAAGAATTAATTAAAAATGATGGCAATTTCATAAAGCCTCACAGAAAATAGTGGAATTTACTTTCTGTCAGGAGTAAATTAGCCAGTGATTAAATAAAGGGCCTGCATTAATAGTGGAGTTATTTTTAAACTGTGCTATGAAGAATTGTGTAATTTACCCTAAATAAGTAAAATAAAAATGTAATGTTTGCAAACAAGTTTTGGAAATGACAGAAGAATGCAAACTTAGTTTTCTGCCCTCCTCTTGCTACGATCCTTTGCAGAGTGGCTTGGAGGGGTTGATGAGTGTATAACCTGTGGTTATAACCCCGGGGCTGTGGTGGGCACGGCAGGAGGGACCTGTCTGGGGTACCCCCAGAGCTGCTCCTGCTCCTGCCCAGCACCCCCAGCCCCTGATGTGCTTGCTGGGGAGGCCCCCCCACTGCTCACACACATCTCCCTGTACCTGCTGCTGGGAGTGCTCTGGGCTGGGTGTGGGAGATGATTTTGTTGTTCCTGTGCTGTGGGACCATCCAGTGCCTCTCCTGGCCGTGACTGTGCCCAGGTGTGGTGGGTGAGCTCTTGGTTGAGAGCAGACCCCACAGGTCACTGGCATCCCCCAGTGACCCCAGTGACCCCAGCCTCCACAGACCCCAGGTGCCACGGCTGTCCCTTCGGGGTGAGCAGGGAAGTGTCCCCTTACCTTCCATCTTCAAACATCTCTGGGAAACTTCAGCTGGGCTTTCCTGCCCCCAGCACCACCCCTGGCCAGGGAGATCCACCCACCTCTGCCCCGTGCAGGTGGCACAGTGGGGCTGGCACAGTGGGACACGCTGTGTGTCAGTGGGACACACTGAGCAGCTGCTCTGCTGTGGGGGAGCCGTGGGGGGACCCCTGTGCCTCCCCCTCTGTGGGCAGGTGCTGGGGTGCTGGCTCTGGTGGAGCCTGGCTGAGGGAAGATCAGCAGCAGGGGCTTTGCCAGGTGTGTGCCCCAGCTCCAGGACACATCTCCTGGAGATAGGCAGCTGCACACCTGGGGAACAGACCAGGCTGCTTGTAAAATCCTGCAGAGGTTTCTGTGGGACTGGGAAGGCCCTGGCAGGGGCAGTGCTCCCATACTGGTGTGTTCCACGAGTTCCATGGCCTGGCACATGCTCTGCTGTAAATGGGCTTTATGCACTTGTTTAGGCTGCTGCTCACTAAAGAGCATTGCCATGGCAACTGCTCCGTCACATGCTGTACACTCATGCTGTCGCCGAGATAAAGAGCACATTTTAAAGCAGCATATTCTTAATGTCGATGTCCTAAAATGCAATTTTTGATGATTATTATTATTTTTCTGGGAGAATATTTGTGATAAGCGACCATGTCTCCTCAGTGTCTCTTAACTCCTTTTACTACTACTCTGCTGGCGGAGGACTGTGTGCCTGCGGTAATTTCTTTTTCATTTGGAGATTTTCACGTAGAGATCATGAAATATTTGTTAGTTCAAATCACAGTGTGGGGCCTCGTGCCAATGGGATGTGGGCAGTTTTGTGGTGTTCAGCAGAGTGGGGCTCTGTGACACTCCCGGTGACGCAGTGACCGGTGCCCGACAGCCAGGCTGCAACTGTGCCTCTCCCTGCCTGCAGGAGAGCAGGGCCTGGGGGCTGGCAGAGAGGGACAGAGAGGGACAGAGAGGGGCAGAGAGGGACAGAGAGGGACAGAGAGGGACAGTGTCCCTCAGGAGAGCAGGGCCTGGGAGCTGGCACTGCCACACTGCCCAGAAAGGGACAGTGTCCCTCAGCAGAGCACACCCTGTGCAGCTGGCACTGCCACACTGCCCAGAGAGGGACAGTGTCCCTCAGGAGAGCAGGGCCTGGGAGCTGGCACTGCCACACTGCCCAGAGAGGGACAGTGTCCCTCAGCAGAGCACACCCTGTGCAGCTGGCACTGCCACACTGCCCAGACAGGGACAGTGTCCCTCAGGAGAGCACAGCCTGAGAGCTGGCACTGCCACTGCCCAGAGAGGGACAGTGTCCCTCAGCAGAGCACACCCTGTGCAGCTGGCACTGCCACACTGCCACAGAGGAACATGTCCCGCAGCACGTGCATGCAAAAATATTTGTGAAAAGTTCTCCCCAACTTGCTGACCTGACTGGAGGAGAGGAGAGCAAGGCCAGCAGGGCTGTGAGGTGTTGTTAAATTGAGTGAAACCCCCTCAGGTGTGTTCCCTCAGTCCCAGCCCCACACTTGCTGTTCCTTGGATCACCTCAGCCTCTCTGCCCGGCTGGCCCTGTGGCCAGGCCATGCCACATCAAAGGTTCTGTGTGGGAAAAAAGGGCTCCCAAAGGCCTCCAAAGGTGTGTCCTGCTTGCATTTACATCCTGGCTGTCTGAAGCCCCAGTCTTTGCTCCTTCAGCATTTTGCTGAGAACCAGAGGCATACGGACAGCTCTTGGAATCTGCAGCTCCGTAGTCCGGTTGGACAGGGCAGGGATGGAATGAGTTTGTTTCTAAGAAACTTTGTTTTTTCCCTAAGCAACTTTTATGTGACTGTAAGCAGGATGTGTGTGGGAGCTCGGTCCCTGCAGTCAGCTGGGGCAGGGCTCCAGCCGTGCTGGCAGGTAGGGCAGGACACTCCTGCTCTCCAGAGGCACACACCTTGCTGGGAATATTAATTCCATTCCCTACAGTCAGTAACTCAGCACCCCTGTGCACAAGGGCACCAGAATAAAAGGGGAAGAGACATTTTTGGTGCAGAGGGCTTCAGTCAGCTGGCTCATCAGAGCTGGAGAAGTGTTCCAGGGGCTGGAAACTACCTTAGAATTAACTTCATTGGGTTTTACATCAGGACTCATCTCCTCTGGAAAAAACACGCATATAATCCCCATTGTGTCTCTCATCATAATCCTCCTCCTCGTCTTCCGAAGGCAGTGAAAGGTACAGAACAGCAGCAGTGCTCCCAGAATAGTGGAAAATTTCTGTAGGATTTCATGGTTTGTCATATGTGTGGGCACCTGCCCCCCACGCTCCCCCGCTCCGCGTGTGACGTCCTGACAGCGGGGCTTGGTCGCAAACCATCCCTTGTTCCCAGCTAAAAAAGCTGGGAGAATTAACATTCCTCACAATTATCCAACCATCTTAATTACTTGCCCGATATTCTGTCTCGATATTAGCTGCCCAAATCATGTTGGGATTTTCCAGACACAACTTCTGGCCAGTTTGTTAGCCAAGGGACTAAAAAGGAAGCATAAAATCAGAGTAAAAATTGCTGCAGTGCTTTAGGTAATATTCCAGCTGAGCCTGGAAGTGCTGGTAGCTCTTTGTGCCCAGTGCCAAAGGGACGAGGAGGGATGGGGAGGCTGTGCCATACTGGAAGCGTTGGCACACACTGTGCATGTGCACGTGAGCTCCAGGAGCCACAGCTCAGGTGAAGTTCCAGCCCACATCCTGCCCCAGCCCTGGGCTCCCTCGGCTGCAGGCAGCAGGGCTGGGAAGAGGCAGCACAGCCACAGTTCCCAGCCCTTGCCCCCAGCAGCTGGCCCTCGGGAGCAGCGCTGCCTGTGCAGCCAGGCTCTTCACACCAGGATGCTCCTGCACATTAACATGCCGGGCGTGAGATATCTGTATCATCTCACCCCCATCCTGCCTTACTGACTGCAGCAAAAGGCCATTTTTTATCAGTTTCTGCTTTAGTGAAGCAAAAGGTCCTTTGGTTCCCATCCACTGTGTCAAAATGCAGAGTGTGTCATTGAAGAATCAATGGTCACAGGTCAATCAAATGCCCCTGGAACTTTTCTTTCCCAGTCAGGACATCTCCATCCTTCTGCTGCAGGAGCTGGAACAAAAGCCCAGCCTGGCTCTGGGTGGTTTATGTTGTACCACAAATGGCCAATAAAGGTTTGCCATAACAGGAGCTCTGTAAGCAGGACATGGGCAATAGTTTATGGCTCTTGGGCTGTCTGGTGCCATTCATTAGCAGCTTCCATGCTAGTAATGAAATTTTACAGGTTGGTCATTTAAATGCAGGTTAGAATTAATTTTGATGATCCAACTGGAAAAGTATCAGATGCTGGTCAGTCTGCCTTTTCCCCCCAGTGATACACTGAGTGACAGGAGGCCCAACAGCCCCGATTAGGCAATAGTTTACTCATCATAAGGTGATTAATCACAGGGGTTTGACCCCAGTGTGGGGGGGACGGATGGAAGGGTTTGGGTGAAAGGGAGCACGGCAGTGGTGCTACGGCGTCATCCCTGCCAGCGCTTGCATTAATGGTGCCCTGAACCCTTGGTGTGATAGAGGAGAGGCGCAGCACAGGTCTCCCTCTCCCTTTGTTCTGGGATGAGCACACGGCTGCTCTCGGCAGCGATGGTGATCAATGAGCGGCGCCTGGAATCACACCGGCGTGGAGGGAGCGAGCCGCAGGGCGATCCCCCGAGAGCGGCGATTGGAGCGCCGTGCTTCCCAGCCAACGAGGAGGGAGACAGACAGGTTGTTTGAGAAAATTCCCTTTGGACCAAACACTGATGCTGAGCTGAGCTACAAACGCTTCTGCTGTACGGAGTGCAACTTTATCAGTGCTCTGGGTTAAGTGCTGCTCGTGGAATGCACCGTGCGCTCCGCCTGCGCGCTCCTCCGGCCGCGTCCTCCCACGGCTCGTCAGCATCAACTGTGCAGCGAGCCTAACTCTTATTGCACTAATTAATTACTTCATTTTCAATACACATTTTTATCTTTATTTTTATCTTTATGTGAAATGTCCCCTTGTTGGTGCCCCAGAAGGGGTGAGTGTGTTGGCAGGGAGGTGCAGAGGGACAGAACCCTGTGTCCCAGGGCACGCTGTGCTCTGCTGCCTGCAGGATGCCCACTCTGTGGCACAGTGGGCATGGGTCATGGCTGGAGATGTGGGGTTTTCAGGGTTTCAATGTGCCTTTAATGAATTTTACAATCGTGTGCAAGTGCTTCCTCTTTAGAATGACCTCATTGGCAGTTTGCTCCAGTATCAGATGCAAATCCAGTACCAGCTCATGTTCTTCCATGGAAAATGCAGTATTGTAGAGCCATTTCAACATTTACTTCAGGAATTAGAGGATATCTAATTAAATGTTTGGCATCTGCAGTGTGCAAGTTTTGGTGTAGTGATACAAAAAATGTGCAATGTTAATATAAGGTTAATTTTGACCAATTCAACAGCTTGCTTTTAAGTTTCCCACTGACAGCCAAACTGCAAGGTTTAGTGCTAAGCTCCACATTGCAGCTTATCTCTCCTTAATTAAAATTAAAATGTGAGCAACAACACAGAGATATTTTGCATCATCCTGGAAGAGGAGAAGCAGAAGCTCGAGTGATGGTTGTTTAATAAGATTATAATTGGAGAGTTAAAGCCTTGTGATCTATGTGCAGACTGGTTTGGTGCTGGTGCGGCTCCGTGGCAGGCGAGCCCCAGGTGCCTGGCCAAGCATCCCTCGCCGACATCTGGAACCAGTTGCAATACATCACTGTCAAAACTGCTTTCTATACGTATCTGCATTTACACATTAGTTACTCACGCAGCACTCATCAAAAAAGCTGAACAATCTTGACACGGTGTCCCTGGTGGAACGGCAAAGGTGAACCGAAGTTGGGAGGCAGTGTCTCGCGTCACTGTCTGCTGAGCTTTTACAACAGGAAGCCTGATTAAAACTGAAAGGAAAAATTTATCGTCAGCTTCTGTTTTGTATCATTTTTACCTACAAAAAGAGTATTTTGTTTCATACAAAGCAGTTGATAATGGGGCCAGAGGTGCTCCTCACTTTCATCACTACCTTCCCTGCAGTGGTGCTTTGCTGGGTCATCATGCAGGGCTTTGGACAGGCTTTGGGTGTCAGATTATCCACAGAATTCCCTCTTTCTTGCCCAGTTCTTGCTCAGAATTACAGGACTCATCTACAGTTCATTTGGGTTTGTTGCACAGGGACTGATGGAACACAGACAGAGTAAGTCCAGGCAGGGTGTTGGTATTACTGAGGGATGTGTGCTCCATTGTAGTGCTTGTGTCTGCCGGCAGAGCAGGAAAGAAAATAACTGAAAACTTCCTTGGGAGTTCAGAGATTAGGAGTTAATTAGGAATTAAAAGTAAACACGTTGAGGAGCCAGAATGACAGAAGAATGGAGCTCCCTGGAGTCCTTTAGGATGGGAACTCATGGATTTGGTGAAACAGGGGGTCTCACTTGGTGCAAGGTTCAGGGGGAGGCAATGAAGGGTGGTGTGTTTTTTCTCCATCAAAAATGGCAATTGTGCCCTTGCAGTGAGAGCTCTGGCTGTGTGTGCCAGGGCAGCCTGGCAGTGAGTGCTGCTGCTCCCTTTGCTGTGCCTCGTCCAAGGAGCTCGGGGTGGCTCCTGCACACCAGGTAGGTGAGGAGTATATGGAGCATGGAGTTAGTTTAGTCCTTTTCTCTGGGAAGACAGGAATATGAGAAGCACAACTCATTTTTCAGAGTTGCCTTTGCTGTGGCATTGATGCCGCATGATGTTTCATGACTTGCTGTTTTCATCAGACACGTCCAGAACTCTGGAGATGGCAATGGAGTGTCTCTCTAACTCGTGGTTACTCCAGTAACCAGAAAAACAAGAAATATTGCAAAGGTTGGGAGCTGGAGGTGCTTTATCTTTAGTGATTTCACCTGTTTGTGTATTTGTAACATTTCTGAGTGGTGCTTTTGGCAATGTGCTCTGCATGGAAAAGCCCAAGAGATTCTGTTCAGGATTCAGTCCTGTTTAAGCTGATAATGAGCAAAGCCAAAGTGCTGTGTGGAAAGGTGCACGTGCAGGTGACGTTCAGTGGCCACCCACAGTCTCAGCATGTGCAGAGCCACAGGTACAGCTGATCCCAGCGCTTAAAATGGAACCAGGACAGACCCAGATCCGCTGATCGTGACTTCTGTTGGGGCTGATAATCTTTCCTCAGAATGCTGACAAAAATGGCATTACCTGGGTTTTACAGATGGGCAGAATGTGATGAAATCAAAGCTCATTTTAAAGAAAACAAAAATAACTGAGGTATGTGGATTGACTTCATTCAGCTGTTTATCTCAGCTCTGTACTCTGGTACCACAAGCTTTGCTGAAAGCAAACAAAATCAGTGCCCAATGAGCCCAGACTGGAATTCCAAACAATAGCAACTCCGAATCAATCTGATTTCCTCCAGGCTTTACCTTCAGTGCAAGACCTGACTTTGCAGAATCAGGACAAAACGTGAGTGATGCATGAAATGAAAATTTCCTGCCTGGTGTGTAGAATAAAAACAGCCTAAGGCGTGAGGCTGCTGCAGCATGTGGCTCACACACGGCTCACACGTGGCTCACACGCAGCCAGAGGAATGAGCCAGGCCTGGGCATCTGCCTGCAGAAACCATCCTGTTGTGAAAAATTCCCAGATATTTTTTTATCTCCTTTGGGACCTTTGGAGCAGCTCAGCGATTAGACTGATTTTATCATCTCCATAGAGGATGGCTGGGGGAGATGGCTTTGGGGTGCAGGACTGCATTTACAGACCCTGCTCTGCCTCAGTGACAGTGCTGGGGTGTCTGTGTGGGGCTGGCAGACAAACAGACAGTGGCCTCAGTCCTGGTGTGACACATGCTCCCACAATCAGTGCCACCTCCCAACACCATGGACATGCAAACGCCCATAGACACTGACCTTCTCCATCCTTCTGGCAAGGACAAGTGAAAAGCTTTCAGGAATTGACTTGCAGTTGAGAATCCTGGATAAAATGTATTTCTTGGCTAAAAATCCATGTGAACTCATTATTGCCACAAATAGGGTTAAAAAAATCACCCCAAAGCTTATGGATCCCCTGATCAGATGGAGGCTGATGGGCTCCAGCGCTGTCCCTGCTGGTGACGAGCAGCAGATGCTGGAGGAACAGGTCACAGGTCAGGTGTGCAGGGAGGACCCTTGTGATGAACTGCCCGAGGCTGGGGACTGTGAGCAGGGTCCCGAGCAGGAGGTCACCTCTCCGGGGTCACAGGGCACTGCACAGGCTCTGCTGGGCCCCTCTGCTGCCCCAGCCCTGGTGTGTGCACAGCCTCCCTTGGCCCCACCAGCCTCTGCCCCTTCCTGTGTGACAGACAGACAGCAAGTCAGGACATGATCCAGATGTGGCAACCTCTGGCTCTGCTGGCAGTGCCAAGCCAGCCCTGCTGAGGGGGATGCTCAGATGGCCCCAGCTCTGCTGCAGCACCTGGGGCACCCCATCCCCCTGGGGCTGGGAGAGCCCCCACGGGCACCGGTGCCCCTTGAGCAGGACCCTCCTGCCCCATGCAGCCTCAGCCCCAAGTTTTATTATGAATTAAGAGTAAAACTCCTTCTCTGCCACAGAAAAAAAACTACCTCCATTTTTCAGAGAGCCTCTGTTTATATAGTTTATGGGAGAAGAGGGCTCTTAATATTTCAGTGTCATGACCATAAAATGAAAAGGTTACTGCTTGCTGCAAAGGCTTGCTTGGATCCAGCACCAATTAATTTTCAATCTGAAATATATGTCTCCTGGCCGTCTCACAACAGCCGGGAGCGGGAGGTTCCTCTTTAACACATTTGAGCCACAAACCCGGTTAAAGGATTAGCCAGCTTTTTCCATGCTGTTTTGTTCGCCCCCATTGGGGATTCCCATTATCCTTGATAGACTGTTAGCCCTGACAGTGGGATATGACAGTGTGAGTTTTCCTCCTCCTCGGCGCCGTGGCCACAAAAGGCTGCTCGGACCTGGGCTTTCATTTCCATTATGGGTACAGCGGCAGCATATGCTAAAGGCAGCATTACTGTGCTGAGTTGCTCCTGCAGAATCATCTGCAATGGTTTAATTTCTCTGCGCGGCAGCCCCGGCGCTGGGCAGAGCTGCCAGCCTGCCCTCCCCTGCTCCGGGGAGCGTCCGGGGGCACAGCAAGGATTGGAGCTGTACCAGAGCATTGCAAACACACGCTGACTTTGTGGAGGGTGGATGAGCTTCTCTTTATCTTTATTTATTAATAAAAGACGGAATGCCTTGGGAAACAAAAGGTTTTAATGGCTGGTGCTTGGTATCCTTGACAACAATCCCCAAAGAATATTACATTAGGGCACCAGAGAACTTTTAAAAATAAGTAATGGAATTCCGTCTCTGTTATGCTTTTAGTAGTCATTTCGGCCATGGTGCAGCGAGGTCATAAGCTGAGCTCAGTGAAGGGAGCCAGAACACGAAATGATGCTGAGAGAACGTCTGGGAGATGAGAGGTACAGAATTACAAGCGAAAGTGCAGGCCTGCTGAGGCAATTACAGCTTAATGGGGTCATTTGGAAGGCAATTGCCAGGGGTTAATGTAGTATGGAGAGATGAGGTGAGATTGAAGTGAAATTTGGGGCTGGAAATGTGTTAAGATGAAAGATCAGAGTGCAGCAGATTCTGCAGTGCAGAAGGTTTATATCATGCAAAAAAATTTGAGAAAAATGTAAAAGTAGTAGCCAGATGTTTCAAAATAAATAAATAAAACCTTAAGTAAATGCTTTTAAAAAGTGAAATAGCTGCATCAAAACACCCTGTGCTGGGAGGGGTGGCAGTGAGCACGGCAGGGTTTGATATCACAGAAAAGGGCTGGTTTGGAGCAAAAGTTGTGTTGCGTTTGCACATATGCCCAGACAATGTGGTTCCTTATTGACACGACAGAGTGCCTGATGAAACGCTGACTGCTCGCTCAGCTGTTGTGCCTTGTTTTGAAAAAATCCATTGTTTTCAAACAAAACGCGAGCAACAGTCCTCTGTACACATATTTTGATATATTTGCAATGGATTCATCACATTATCTTTTCAGGCATTAAAATAATACTCATAAGATGTCAAAATATTGCAGGAATGTAAGCTAGCATTCTTTGAGAGCGGGTATTTGGGTTCTGAGAAGTATGCTTAAATATTACAGGTGTTTAAATTAAAAATGTCAAGCCATGAAGGCATAATGGAAGTAATCATTTTTACACAGTTTTAAGCCCCGGTGTTGGAGAAAGCTCTGCATTCCAGACTATTGTGAGGGAGCGAGTTCATAAGCATTCAGAGGACAAAAGAGATCATTATGCTTTGTTACCTCAGCCAGTTCATTACCTTAATTGCTGAGCGTAATCCAGTCTTGGAAGAAAACTCTGGGGCTTTAAGGAGATCAGCACTGGCACCCTGTGACACAGAAAATGGGAGCCCTTTCCTGCTCCGCGGCCACTCCAGGCACGCTAAACCTTGATCAAAGGCTGAACTTCTCCGAGGGTCGGCCATGTGAAAATCCCCCGGAGCGGTGCCGGGCGCTGAACCGTGATGGAGCCGCGGGCTCGGCCGCGCTCCCGCGGCAGCGCCACCGGCCCGCATCGCTGGGCGGCCAGCGGCACCGCGGCACGGCCCGGCACGGCACGGCTCGGCTGGGCACGGCACGGCTGGGCACGGCTGGGCACGGCACGGCCCGGCTGGGCACGGCCTGGCACTGAACGGAGCCGCTGCCTGGACAGGGTGGCACCGCGGCTTTGTCGCCTCCCCGGGCAGGATGGCACCGTAGCGGTGTCCCCTCTCCGGGAAGGGTGGCACCGCGGCAGTGTCCCCTCCCTGGGCAGGGTGGCACCGCGGCTTTGTCGCCTCCCCGGGCAGGATGGCACCGCGGCTGTGTCCCCTCTCCGAGCAGGATGGCACGGAGGCGGTGTCCCCTCCCTGGGCAGGGTGGCACAGAGAGGGTGTCCCCCTCTCGGGCAGGGTGGCACCGCGGCTGTGTCCCCTCTCCGGGCAGGGTGGCACCAAGGCGGTGTCCCCTCCCTGGGCAGGGTGGCACCGCGGCTGTGTCCCCTCCCTGGGCAGGGTGGCACCGCCGCTCTGTCCCCTCTCCGGCGGTGTCCCCTCTCCGGGCAGGGTGGCACCGCGGCTGTGTCCCCTCTCCGGGCAGGGTGGCACCGCGGTGGTGTCTCCTCCCTGGGCAGGGTGGCACCGTGGCTGTGTCCCCTCTCCGGCTGTGTCCCCTCTCCGGGCAGGGTGGCATCGTGCCTGTGTCCCCTCTCCGGGCAGGGTGGCACCGCCGCTCCCGGCACCGCCGCTCCCGAATCCTGCCGGGCCCCATGCGAGGAGCGGCCCCCAGGCCGGCGCTGGGCTCCGAGTGATGCCGAGGCGTTGCTGGGGAAGATCAGATTTATTGTAAATACATTAGAGCAGGGTTTTTACCCGTGTGTGTGCGTGCTTCCTATCTGGTTATCCAAGCTGATGATATGGGCATTCCCCCCCGTACAGTTGCATATATTAAGGCTTTTAAGAAATATAGTAAAACAAAAAATATGACCTTTAAAAGCATGGTTGAGTTGCATTCATTTTATAACCATCAAAGCAACTCTTTACTGTTGTAAGGTAGAAAAATCAATGATGCAATCTTTTTCCTTTTGCCTCGTGCAATCCGTAATTGAAATGGAAAATCAAATGAACGGCTAACAGATAATTGTTTTATCAATATTCCCTGCCTGCCCTACAAGGGTCAGCCTAGAATGATCATGAGCCACGGATATGATGAGGACAAAATGTGAAATTGAACAGCAAGGAGGCAATAAATCAACCTTGACAAGAAAGAGTGACCAGCATGTAGCTCTTGTAGGCAGCTTTTGGGACACTTTTTGTCTCAGGTGTCTGCACTGATTTAAAAATGTGAGAATATAATATTTGAAGCTCTACCAGTGGGTAAACAACCGCAGACTATTTCTAGGTTAAGGCATCATCAAAGCAAACATGCTGCAGCTGAAAAAAAATCAGTATATTGGGGCATAGTGGGGAAAATCCCAGAGTAAAACAACAGGGGAATAGTGGAATATTCTGGGGCTTTGGCAAGAAGTTCTCCCTCTTCCTATCAGGTCTAAAAAACAAAAAAAGATAGTAAATCTATTAAAATGCATTTTTCAGGCTGCTCTTTTGCTGCTCCATTGGGCATGAAAAATGCTTTCCATTGTATTTCTGGTATTTTGGGAGCTCCTTGATCCCGGTGCTGGAGCAGCCTGTCTCCTGCCTGGTGGCCCATCAGATAAGGGACATTTTGGCACAATGGCCCCAGTGGGCAGTGGAGGTGTCAGGGGGATGGGGACAGGTAACACTCCACCTCACAGCCCCCTTTGCGCATCATTTGATCCTTCAAATCTTCCACTGAAGACTGGACCAGGTTTTGTAATAATTTTGAAAAACACTGATATAAAAGAATGAAATCTGTGTGCGTTTCTCCATCATGACACTAAAGGCAGCTCTGATCAAACACCACCAAGGACTTGAGCCCCAGCCCCACCTCTGAACCCTGGGGCAGATCCTCATCTGGTGCAGGTTGTGAAGCCACACTGATTTACCCCGGCTGCCAACCCTCCAGGTTTCCAGAGGTTTTGTTGTTAAACCAGGCAGATGTTTCTCCCCCGGACTTGGTGTTATGGCAGTGGGAAATGGTGAGAACAGACTCACAAAAGGTGGCAGGGCTCAGGTTACAGCCTGGAAAGGCTGAGTCCCCCTGGAGCCGGGGACTTGGGTTGAAAAGGGGAGACATTGCCAGCAGCCCCCAAGCTCTCTTCCCACTGGGTCCTGTTCTGGCTTCAGCTTCAGGAGAGATGTTGGGGTGCCTCAGAGCAGCAGCTGTGCTTGTGCTCCTGCTCCCTTCTCTGGGCACCATGTATGGGAATCCACCCACCCACCCCATGCCATGCCATGCCATGCCATGCCATGCCATGCCATGCCATGCCATGCCATGCCATGCCATGCCATGCCACGCCATGCCATGCCATCCCTCCATCAGCAGAGGCTGGTTTGGGTGCAGTCTGCCTCTGAAGGATGCCAGGCTGGGAAACCATCCTGAAAGCTTTATTTTTAACCTTGCCTCTCCTGTCCCGTGGTGTCCCTGGGGAGGAGGGGGTCTGGCGCACTCGTGGTCTTGGAAACAGCAATATCAGGAACCCAGCAAAATAGGTTGCCAGCACGGAGAATATTTTTTATTTTAAGCACAGTATTTTAAACATACCATGTCCTCCTTCCCCGGGGGCAAAGCTGAGAGACTTTAAAACTATTTTTTACAATTGGTTTTTCAAATTCATTTCTCATCAGGCCTTTTCCCACATCCAGTCAGGTGTGGTGCTGGCAGGTACATCCAGCCAGGTGCGGTACAGCCCCTGCCCTGGGGGGTTTGAGCAGCTGCAGGGATGGATCCCGGGGAGCCTCACAGGAGCTCTTGCCTGCAAAGGGGGACGTCTCCAGAACACTGCTGGGGCACAGCCCTGGCCCCACTGGGGTGTGTGCCATGGCACCATGGCTCTGGCCACCCCTGCACGGGCAGGATGAGAAGAGCCCTGCCCACCCCCTCTGGCCACCTCGGGGGGACACGGGAGTCCCCTCCCGCTTGCATCTCTGATGTAATGAAGTGTCAACCATCACCGTCCTCCACGTCCTTGAAACCCACACGGTTTAACCAAGAGTCTCTCCAATTTATCAGCAGTTAAAAATAGAGGGAAGGACTGCGAAGGACAGTCCCTGCTCCCCAGGATCTGGGGCCGTGTGTGGGGCTGTGACCTCTGCGGTGGGGTAGGACAGGGGACAAACACGTCCCTTGTCCTGCTTGCCAAGAGCATCTCTGCCCTCTCTGGACGTGGCTCCTGAGGGGTGAAACCAGCCGGGTGAGGGATGTGTGGACACACACAAAAGATCAGCTGGGATCCTTGCAGGCAGTAACTGCTTCCATGCAGTATCTGCCGAGCCCAGGGTGTCTGCAGGCCTTGTAATGAGCACGGCATAAATCCAGGTGTGTGGGGAGGCGAGCAGGAGCCGCTGCCATGGAACACGCAGCCTGCAAGTGCCCTAAATACATATTTACACCATGGAGCTACTGGCTCTGAAGAAGCTGTTCAAGCTGCCAGGCTGCTAATCCACATTTAATGCCGCTGGTCTGTCAGGTGAAAACGTTGTGTAAAATGATCCCCACTACAGTATCTGCTGCCTGGGGGCTGGGCACACTCCGGGGCCATGTGTGTGAGCCTTGGCACATCTCTGCCCTGGCTGGAAACACAGGGAAGCCCAGCCTGGCCATGAGCATCTTCAGTCCCCAAAAGGCACCCCTGGGGTTTGGGTGTGGGCCAGCATGACGGGGTTTGGTGGAGAGGAACGGGGCTGGGGCTGAGGTCCCATGGCAGAATTCTGCTCCCTCCCCATCCCACGGCTGTGTGGTGACAGTGACAGCAGCCCTGGCTGGGCAGTTGTTGGGTTGGAGCTGTGGTTGTGTGTTAGCAGTCCCCTGGGTTTGGGTGGGCAGGGACCTGCCTCGTTGTGGTTTGGGTCTGGAGGGAACAGGATGGTGGTACATTTGTTTCTACTGACATTGATATAATAATTTAGTTTCCTTCATGAATTAGATTTGGGGAATTTGAAACTTAACTCTGGTAGCGCTTCTTTCCCAATTTATTGCATATGCTTAAATAAACATGTTGAATTAACTTTATAAGGCTTGTAAAAACTACAGATAAAACCGCTCTAGAAAATCAACATTCTAAATCATGCTAAGTCTCTTCCCATTCTGCTCATCCTCTAGCAGGGCATTGACAAAAATATGAAATTGATTTGGTTGAAGGGTGTTAAAGAGCCGACAGCCAAATGTCACAAACAATGAATGGCTGCAGTGTTGAGAAAATCAATAGGGAGGTTAAAGCTGGGCTTGTGAAAGACTTGGCAGACTGCTCTGTTCCAGGAAGATATCTGTCTTCTGGCCTTGGTTGCATGATCAAAAGGAAAACTTGATAGGTTTAATGAAGGGAGATACTGTAAAACTGACAACAGAAATATAGACACTGTGGTAAACTGCAGTGCACATCAGCGAGTGGGGCTATTAGATACATTTTTCAGTCTGAAAAAATATTTATAGGTAAAGATGTCAAAAAAATATTAGTGCATTCCTCCATTTTTCCCCTCTTGTTCCCAATCACAGCCCTGTTTGCGTGGTGCAAACAAAGCTTTGGCTCTGGGTTTAATTGTACAACATGATGGCAAACGTATAGGGCAAAATAATTAGCATGATAATTAGCAAATCGTAATGTTTTCAAATAATTGCGTGATGAGATTGCAGAGCCAAAGTGAGATTGGAATCTCTTCTTTACTTGGAGATGGTATTTCAGCAAATCATAAAGGAAAGTGAAAACAAGCCCCTGCTCTATCAATTAAAGGTGAGACCATGTGACAGCAACTCTCCATCGTCCACCCAATGCCTTTCACACAGTCTCACTCTGCTCTTGATAAATACACAGCTGGCCTTAAAATCAGTTTTGTGAATATTAGATCTGCAAATATAAATGAGGATGCCAGCCATTAAAAAAGGTTAATAATGTTAGATTCATTTTGGTTCTGAAATCAGCTTGTAAACAAAATTTGCCCTGCTTTACACCTGACCTATTAGCAGTACTCTTATGTAACGTATCACATCATTAGAGAAAGAAATTGCGTCAGGGCTGAGTTATTCCTTCCCACGTGTTTGTTTTCCAAACACTGCATTGCACTTGAGCCTGAACTGTGTGGCAGTGTTTGAAATAACGTGGTCCCTTTGCAGAATGTATTTCCCAGCCCTGTGTTAGGCCTGGATGTTCCCTTCCCCAGCCCGGCTGGGCTCAGCGTTCCTCTCAGTTCTGGGTATCCTGTCTCTCCTGTCTATCGAAGCTCCCTCTGTTTTTCCTTCCTTTTTTTTTTTTTTCCTAGAAAAATGAACTCATTAGTTTAAAACTCCCAAATGCCACATTCGGCTCAAACAGCGAAGATGATAACCTGTAAAAAAAGAGGAGAAAAGAGAGAAGGAGGCTGGCAGGTTTTCTGCAAGTGGACGCTGTAATAAAAATGCCCCCTACTTTGTCGGGATGGGGTTTGGAGGGCTGCTGCCATATGTTACTTTCCTTTTTAGCTGGGATTATGCCATCATTATTGCTGATAAAAGCTGTTTACTGCCTTGGCAGAGGAGTGATGCTTGGCGCAGTTTGGGAGCCGCCATTCAGTTTACAGAGAAGTGCATTTAGTGCCAGATGCTGGGATCCAGGGGCTTTGTTATCTTTTCCCATTATTGGGATCATCCATTGTGTGGTTTTTTTCTCCTTTTAACTTAGCTCTGGCTTTGTTGTTTGTGTTTTGGATTCACTTGCTCTCAGGCAGGTTGACACGGCAGGTTTTAGCTCACCAGTGGCTCGCAGGGACCACGTCCACTCCTGGCACTGCTGCAGGAGGTGATGGGTTTTGGTGCCCCAGCACCTGGTGGTGGGTACCCTGTCCTGAAAAAGGTGATGGTGGCTGTGGGGGAACCCAGGTGAGGAGCAGCCCTGCGTGGGAGTCAGCATCAGTGTTCCTAGAAACCTCAGTGCCCAGGGTCTGGCACAACCATGGGGCTGCAGTGAAGCAAGAAATGCAGAAAATGTCTAACTGAATGAGAACATCATAGTTCAGTGTGAAGGTGGCATTGATTCATATGTAAATTCTCTGAATGAGGACTAACAGAGCTGTTGGCCAGGCAGCAGTGCTATTGGTGCCAGACTTTCCCTTAAAAACTGTTGTGGTGTCCATGGAGAAGGGACCATATGTGGGCTGGATTGTACTAAAAGCTGAGGGAGAGGAGGAGGCCAGCAGTGCCTGGGGGTGACCATACCACTGGGTACCTGCTCTGTAGGGGACACTGGGGCACCTCAGGGTGCTGCCCCCGTGGCCACAGCCCGGTGCTGTGGGACACTGCACACACCAGATCCGTGTCCCCAGGACCTGTGCCTGGGTGTGCCTGAGGCCATCCCCCCGTGGCAGCACCAGCACCCTGGGTGAGGAACTGCCAGCCAGGGCTCTTCCCTGAGCTTTTGTGGTGAGGAGGAGCAGTTGTGGCCAGCATGGAGTGGTGGGGCTGTAATCCAGAGCTGGCACACGGTCTGGCCTCAGTGAGTGCCCCCACACTGCTGGCCTGGGTGGCCTCCTCCTGGCCATGGCCCCAGGCTTCCACCAGGCATCTTCTGGCTTCCAGCTGGGAATGGGGCTGGATGTGTCTGTAAATCTCAGCCTTGCTGGACACACCTCCTCACTGCTCCCAGAAGGACTTGCTGGGCCCACAGCCCTTGTGCTGTGTTTGGGGCTCCTCAGGCACGCTGGGTGAGGGTCCCAGGGCTCTGGGGACCCCTGTGCCACTGCCCTTGGCCCCGGTCCTGTGCTGGGTGAGCCGGCAGAGCCGTGGTGCAGGGCTCTTGTGGAGCTCCCCTTCACCTCCTCTGCTCCTGTATTCTTTGGGGAGGAGGCTGTGACCTTATTTCTCCTGCTAAGAGAGATGCATCTGGAACCAAATGAGGGCAGTAAAGTATAATAGAAGGCTTTACAAATGAAAGTTTTGTTTCTGCTGGTGCAATACCTTGTTTCCCCCTCTTGTATCCTGGGAAATCAGGCTGATCAATAGTTCCCATTTCAGCACAACTGCAGCCAGCATTACAACTGTATAAAATTTACAACATTGTCTGCTGTAAATTTTAATTGGAAAAGCCTCGTAGCTTCACCCTCGAACTTTGCACCTTTAAATGTATTTGATTTTAAAAAATCAAACAAATTTACAGTGTATAACATCATGTCACACGCTGTGTATTGACAGTGCAATAGAAGTAGCACAAACCCACCTTCCTGCTGGAAGAGAAAATGGCTGTAAAATACCTGGGGAAGGTCGGGAGTGTGATGAGGATCTGTTTGGGAGCCAACAAGGCCACGGTGCCAGGCAGGTGCTGACAGGAGGGATCCTGATCCCGGTCCTGGTTTGGTGCTGCAGCCTCGCAGCCGCCCCGAGGAGCCGCCGCAGAACACGTCGCTTTCAGCACAGCTTTATTTCTGTCACAGGTCAGGCTTAAAATGCTGTGTGATACAGTTATTGACTCTAATCTGGGCATAAACACAAGTCCTCAAGCACCAGCCCAATTAATAATTTGCATAATTAACACGCATATTAAATAGGGACTGGCCCTGCATCTGTATTCGCGGTGATCGGGGTAATGAGGGCTAGCGGAGCGGCGCCTCGGGCTGGCGGGAGCAGACGTGTGGCAGTAGTAATTTTTGCTTGGATTGACAACTGCTAGACAAGCAGTCCCAGCATAAAACTAAACCCCGTTTGGCAGAATTAATCGTTGACAAACTGCTCTTAAAGCTGTAACATTGTTTCTGTCAGTTGTTCGGTTTGATGTCACTGTTAGACATAATAAATCAATAGTGTCAGAATTTGGTAATGTTTATAGCTAGCAAGGTTTATTATTTCATATGACTGTCATGTACAAATCGTGGTATCATGGCTGCCTCTAAATTATCAAAGGCACAATATTGCTGAAATAGATTTTGTAAATTCCTTCTCCAATTGATCCTGTTGATTGTTAGCTGCGACGGGCCCCACTCGTGTTTTGGGAGGGGTGAGTTTTTTCTCTGGACATTTTTTAAAGACAAGTTTGAGCCATTGTACACAGCAGGATTTATTGTTGCTGTCTCCAGCCCGGGTAGCAGCTCTCTGCTTTATGGACCTCACTTCTCCTGCTCCAGTCACAGTTTCCAGGCTGTCAATGAAGCCAGTGCAGGGTGGGCACAGCCGGAATGTCCTGATCCAAGCGGGCTTGAAATCCCACCCCCATGAGAGGGGGCAGCCCTGGGACTCCTGCTCTCACCTGGGTGGTGTGCAGGTGTGTGTGCACAGGGATGTTTGTGCATGTGTGGTCTGGAGCATGAACGGATGGTGTGAGAGCAGCGTGTGGATTTGGTGGTGCTGGAGATCCCCTCCCGTGGGTCACCCCATGCTGGGGTCCCTCTGGTCTCCCTCCCCATGTGCCATGCACCCCACACTGCCCACATTCTGTGCTCGCCCTTCCCCTGCTCTCCTGGCACCATCTCACCCCAAACACCGTGCTTTGACCCATCACATCTCTCTGATTGTGGGACCCCCTCCTGCACCCAACGGGACAGGACAATCCCTGGGCTGGGCTAAAACTGTCCCCTCACCAAGGCAGTGCATATAAATTACAACAATAAATTACTGTAGCCCCAGGGTAAAAGAAGCATCAAGTTATGACTTTTACATGAGTATTTAGTCAGCCATTCAATAAAAAATAGGTCTTCCAGTTGCACAGTACCATTTATCAGCTCCATATTTATTATTTATCATAGCTACACATGATGCAAATGCGAATTACCTCTCTGCTCCTTGGAGGAACACTTGCTTTTATAGAAATGTAAACATATATAACACAGTTTGTGGAGTCAGAGACCCGGCTTTGAAAGGAAAGAGAAATTAGGGATGCAGATTTTATTTTTGCATTCATTTCTATGTGATAAATTATCCTTCTAAAGGTCATTTCCAGGGGTAACTTTCCCTAACTTTGCTGCTCTGTGGGTAGCTCTGGAAAGGGATGTGTGGAAACACTCAGTGCCCAGACAGAGGGAGATACTGTGGGGTCACAGCTCTCCTGTCTGTGGACAAGACTTTAGCTGGCAAAGGCTGATCCTGGTGCCACAGCAGGGCTGATGTTATCTGTGCCCAGAGATCCACAGGGCTCAGGATATCCATGCCTGGAGCACTGCTGGGCTGGCCGAGGTTGGGGACCCAGTGGCTGGAGGGTGGGTGAGAGGGCTTTGTCCAGTGTGGGTGTTCCCACCCCCAGGATCAATCCTCTCACCCCGTGGCAATCATTCATCTGCAGGAAATACCTGCAGTCATTAAAATTCCTCCCACATTTATTCCAGCTCTGGTAGTCTATAAAGTGATTTCAATTCTGAAAGAGGGATTTGAAGATTTCTTCCCTGCTCCGTGTTTCTAGAGTTTCTGGGGTCCTACGGGGAATTTCAGGCGTGGAAGTATTTCACTTACATGAATTGCCTTTCAGTTTCAAAATTCTTTTTACATCTGGGAACCCTTTCCTGGTGCAGGGCTGAGGGGCAGGGGCAGGCCAGGATGCTGTGCTGGGCATGACAAAGGGCTGGGACATGGGGGTGACATGGGGCTGGGACATGGGGGTGACAGGGGGTGGGACACAGGGGTGACAGGGGCTGGGACACAGGGGTGACAGGGGGCTGGGACACGGGGGTGACAGGGGGCTGGGACATGGGGGTGACAGGGGTGGGACATGGGGGTGACAGGGGCTGGGACACGGGGGTGACACGGGGCTGGGACATGGGGCTGGGACACCAGCATGGCACAGTGCCTGGAGCAGGGGCACAGATGGGCACGGCACTATTGTAGCCTTGCATGGGCACCAGGATGTGCTGATCTGGGCCTCCACTTGTGAAGCCCCTGCTCGTCTCTGGGGACTGTCCCCTCTCTGTTAGTGACCCCCACATCGAGCCAGGGCAGGTGCCCCCTTGGCTGCAGGGCAGCACATCCTGGGTGCTCCTGCCCCATGGGTCACTCTGGCCCCTCGCCATGGGAATGGCATCGGGAGCTGGGTGCTGCCCTCCCAGACATGGCTGTGTCCCCAGGGGCAGGCAGGACAGCTTTGCCTCTTTGTTTGCATCAAGTGGAAAAAGTGTAGAGGACAGGAATTAATTGCTGATGAGTTGAAGTTGGTACAGAGCTGAAGGGTTCAGGTCAAAGCCCTGGGGCACGGCGGGGTCTGTGCCTCAGCCTAGGGTCTGTGTCCCAGAGCTCAGGGGTGGCATTTGTGACAGAGAGCTGCCAGGGGGGCCAGGCACTGTCCCCTCAGCCCGCTGCAGTGCCTTGGCACCTCTGGCAGCGCCCCAGGCTCCGGGGCACCATCTGCTGGGGCTCAGCACAGCCCTCCCGCCGCAGTCGGGGCTGCGGGCACAGGGTGCAGCCCCCGGGGCCGCCCTGGGGGTCTCGGCGCCCCGGCAGCCCCGGGCCCAGCCCACAGCGGTGCCAGCAGCGGGGGATGCCGGCAGCAGCCCGCTGTGCTCGGCCCAGCCGCTGCCACACACGGCTCCGCTGCCGGAGGAAGGTCCTGGGGCTGGCCCGGGCACTGCGGGGACCCTGCCCAGGCTCGGTGGCCCGGGAGCGCTGGGGCTCCTGTCGCTCCTGTCGCTGTCGCTGTCGCACGGCAGCAGCGCTGGCACCGATTCTCTCGGGATGCGGCACCACGAGCTGCTGTCCCCAGGAAAAGCTTTTCCTACGGGCGGCCCTGGCTCTCCGGCTCCCGTCGGGGAGGGAGCAGCCGGAGCTGGCGGCCGGCTGGATTTTCGGGGGGGAGGTCATTAGTTACCGCATCGAGGGCTGCACGGGAGAATAACAGCACATCAGTTAGGATGCTAATTCACTCGACTGGCAGCGAGCGCTGGGAATGACAGCTTGGAGGGGTGCGGGGGAGGGTCTGAAAATGGCAGCAGATTGGTATTTTGAAAGGGGAGGGAAGTTTTATAATGATGAATAAGAAAGATGACATTTGGTGCTCACATTTCCCGTGCGTTGGCTGTCCGCGGGAGGGTCAGTGTGCGGAACCTCCCGCAACGAGCCCGGGGCTGCCCAGCAGCTGACTGGGAGTGCACCCTTCCAGGGAACAAAAAGAAAGGCCCAGATAATTAGGGCAAGTTGAACTGCAGGAGGTAGCCAGCTTCTCGGCTGCCTTTTGTATATTCATGACCTAGCTTGATTGATGGAAGGACAGTGTTTGGTGACACTGTCATTTGCAAGTTGAAAGGTAGAGTACAGGCTGGAGCTCTGCTCAGATGTGCCTTAAAGGGTCCTACAATAAGCTCATTTGGATGCTGATGATGTTCGCATCTGCATTTCTTTGTTTCTAACTGTTTCAGGAGGACATCTGTTAATTTGTATAGATTAGCTTGGATGCTTTCATTTAAAAACATCAAATTATGGAGCAGGACTGTTTATTATAAAAGTTTCCAGGAAAGTTTAAACTGATTTGGAAACCATGCAGAGTGTAAGATTTAAAAGCAGAATTAAAAAAAATAAGAGTATTTTTTACATTTACATTCAGCCTCCCATGCCCAGGAATTAAGTCTTGCATTTCTGCTGCAATGTTATCAAGAAGTGTTAGCAGAAATATCTGTTGAATTATAAATTTCAGGATAAATGAGGCTTGCCAAATTTCCTATCTGCCAGGGAGAGGAGGCCCCCTTTGCTGGACAGTGAAAGCCTTTACGTACGAAGGGGGGGAAGTGAAATGTAATTAATTCAAGAGGGGAAATGCTTTTACTGTGTAATATTTAGCCACATATTTCAAGCATAATGGTGCTTCTGTCAGAGCAGTTGCAGTTTTTGCAGGTACTGTTTTCAGAGGGACGGTGGGCTGGGAGCTGGGGGAGGTTTCACACCGCAGGTCTGGCTGCCCTCGGTGCAGCAGCTGTTGGTTCACTCTGTGTGTGCCAGGTCGGGCAGCCCGCGGGTCCCTTCCTGCTGGAGCAGCAGCCAGCTCCCGGACCCCAGACAGACCCCAGCCAGCTCCCAGACCCCAGACAGACCCCAGACCCCCTGGAGCTGGGCAGGCAGCAGGCACAGGGATGGCTCACCCACTCGTGCAGTCCAGTGCTCGGGCCTTTGGCTGTGACCTCTCCTCATGTGTCCCTTCCCTGTGGCTGCTGTGGCTGTAAAACCTGGGCTTACTCCAGGTGTTTTCAGGAACATTAACTCACACCCAGGCAGGCTCTGCTTTGCACTTCTGCTCCTCACCGTGTGCCTACTTCCCAAGAGAGCCTTCGCCATCCTTGGCCATGTGGCCCAGAAACATGGGAATTGGGGTCAGGCACTGCCCCAGGCTGGGGCAGACTGGCTGCAGGGGCACTCCCCTGCCTGCTCTTCCTTGTGCACAGCCATGCTGGGCTCAGCACTGCTCTGCTAAGGATCTTCCTCAACAGCGCTTGGGAATTTATGGCTATGACTCCCATCTTTGTATTTACTCCAATTAACACATAAATCCTAATTACCCAGGTCATAGGAGCTGGTAGGCCATAAATGGAGTGGGACATGGCAGAGCTTGGCAGATGCCTGTGTAACAAGGCGGCCAGAGAAAGGGAAATACCAAGTGTGTAGGAGGCACCAGCAGTGAGCAGACGTGGGAAAAGGGCCACAGGCAGCCCCAGGCATTGGGATGGGCCCAGGCCCACTCCTACATTTGAGAGGTCTTGGCAGGGGCTGGGGGAGGGTCTGGGGCAGCCCTCACCCCTCCCAGCCGTGTCCTGGCACGTGTCCCCAAACAGAGATGCCCATCACCCCCAGGCTGGTGGGCACCTGCAGGGTTGGAGGGCACAGTCCCCGCTCCGTGCCCCGCAGCGCCGCGTCCTGGCACGCTCCAGGATCCTGGCAGCCATCCCAACACCGTGTGCGTGCCCTCCTGTCAGAGTCACAGGATGGAGATCAGCACAGGGTTTCTAGGGCAGCCGGCAGCTGACAGTGTCCAGGAGCCGTGCTGGGGGAGAGGGCAGCCCCGGGCAGGTTCTGCCAGCACGGGCGGGCACCGGGCACCGGCCACAGCCCCACAGGGTGCTCGGGCCTGGGTGTCCATGGGGTGTGGGATGGGTGCTGGCAGTGTAGTGGCTGGGGAGCACAGTGTGCTGATGCAGGGTGTTATGATCACAGCATATGCTGGCTATTAGTGTGCCTTTTATTTAATTTTTTTTTAATACAATCCTACATCGCTGTTGGCGGTGCAGGCATAATTGCTACCTTGCCTGAATGCAGCTGAGTTTGTAGTTACTCAAGCAGGAGGTTTTTAAAACTGTGAAATAGTTTCTCTTCCTGCATGCCCCCAGATCAGGTAGAAAATGGGGAAAGAACTGTTAAATGATGTATTTAGAAAAAGCTGTTCTACAAGAGTATTTGAAACATTACAGATCTGCCAGAAGGTCCATTAACATAAATGTTTAACTCAGACACACAAACTTATGTACCGAAATGAAAATGTTTCATGCATTAATTTGCTGCAGAAGGTACTAACATAACAATTAGAGCAACATTCTGCCTGCGTACACTTAAATTTCCTGGGGCAGTGTTTCAGTGGTAACGCAGGCGTTGATGTAGGATCTCCTTGACTCCTGGCGGAACACACCCCAGCACTGCAGTTCGTTCTGTTAAATCAAATTCCTGCAATTTCAAACCTGGCAGTGAAGGAACTGGGAGGTTGACAGTAATGCACAGTTTTGGGGAAGGGGGGCCTGACTTCAGTGCTCCTCTGGCTGCCATGTGTGGGTCAGCCAGCACCGCTTGCCCACGCTGCTGACATCCCATATTATCTTGGTGCACTTACAAAGAAAGCTGCTTCACCCTTTAGGTTGCTTTGAACGTGGATGGCAGACAGTTACACTAAAGCAGAGGAACACCCAGGGCAGCCAGGTAATGCTGGGCTCATTCCAGTGCTGCTCCCAGTTTGTTTCTGTCAGGTCCAGCACCTTTGCTGGGCTTTGGGTTTTTCCTGGCCCTGCCTGGCAGGACGTTCTGCTCTCTCAGAGGGTATTTAGTGCAAACGCTGGCAAAGGTGGCTGGGAATGTGGGAGCGCCAGGGGTTCCCATGGCAGGCCGGGCTGTCCCTGGCGTGTGGCTGTGTCACATGGCACGGCTGCACAACCCCGCCGCCCCACGTTCCTCCTCCCAGCAAACGCTTGTCCTAAACTGAGCACCGTAGAATAAAAATGGAAACATAAAAATAGCAGTTGGAAAGATAAAACAGCATTTATAGTACTAATAAAACCGTTGTGGCTTCCACAGGAAAACATGCTCTGTAACCTAATGCTTACCTGGGAAGACTGTCGAGTTTCGGAGAGTTATAGCTGTTTTTGTAAGAGAAGCACAGAGATTTGCTTCAGGGCTGAGTGATAGATTCTCCTGCCTGGAGCATCCCAGTGTGTTTATACATGGCTTGTATGGCAGCTTTCATAAGACATTTACCCCATGATTTGCGATGAGCTTATGTGTGAATAATTAATGGCAATTAATCCTTAATTACAGTAATTAGGCAAGTCACAGGAAATTAAGCTGCAGCTGGAGAAGACCATGCCTGGGAAGAGAGGATTGGGGGCTGTGTGAATGTGCCATTCACTGACAACATTACGAGGATGAGCAGCATTCAGCAGCTTTGGCATTTCTATTGGCAGCCTTGGGTAGGACAAGAACGCTCAACATTAGCAGCAATCTATAGTTGTCTACAAGAGTTTTTAGTTCAAGTGCCAAAATGTTATGTTGCATATGGTGATTATCTAAGTTTATTGGTTGCCATAATTCAAATGGGTGTAATTGTTTTTGGCTTGATGGTGACATTAGAAACTGAAGCTTTTATGTGTTCGTAGGTTCTGCTGGCATCAGCCATGGTTCAACTTCTAGAAACAATCCATCCAGGTTTGCAATTATGGAAACAGATTCTACAAATGGCTGGAAATTAACAGAGAAATTTTCAATGATTAAAAAAAAGACAACAGCAAAACTGGCAGTTTCTTAGTTGAGCAGCTAATTGCTTTATTATTAGCTGCCTTTTCCATTAAAATGAAGTTTGCACAAGGTGCAGTCTGTGCAGAGGCTGCTGTCTGGTTTGGGGCAGTGGGACCAAGCGGGACAAAAATGGAAATGCTGATGGGTAAGAGTTCACAGGGGAAAAGCCCATCTGAGGGATCTCCTGTGCTAATCCCAGCCACGCCATTGTACTGGAAAGCGGATCTGTGCTGGAAGCCTTTTGCCCCGGGCAACCCACAGCGAGGCTGTTTGCAGCTCAAGAACTGCAGCCTTCCCCATCATTAATGTGCAAAGTTTTTAAACCTCATGATTAAACATGTTTCCGTAATTTACTGGGTTTCCAAGTGGCAATGTTTGTGCCAGCAACAATCTGGGGCAGAGCCGTGGAGGGAAGCACACATTAGTATCAATGGAACCTACAAAAAGCAATCAGTAATTTATGAGCTTGTGGAAAAATGCCCACATGTTCTCATCAAATTATAGGGATCCTATAATTTACTCAGCGACTACAAGGTGCACGCTCCCAAACCTGCTGTGGGGTGTTAACTGAACCTCTGATTAGATTTAATCCAAACAACAAATCTGTTAAAGGGTCCTGAATAAATAGGCTACATGGCCAGAGGAGGGTGTTATTCTGGAGTAAGATGACAACTCCTGAGGAGGTCAGTCAGTTCCACCCTAGAAATTAAAGTGACCTGCTGCAGGGTCGGGTGTGGCTGCAGCACCCAGCCAAAATCCTGCCTGTTCATCTCTGGCACTGCCAGCCTCGAGCAGGGGGGGCAGGAGGGAGATCTCTCCTGTTTCAGAAATAAAAGCCTGGAGCCAGATGTTTGCAAGCTCTGTACTTGTTTGTAATATGGAAACATGTAAAAACTTCAGCTCCTTGCATGTGGAATCTAGATCAATTTTTAATTTACTTGTACGCATGGATGACTCATTTGAAAAAGAAAATTGTGGCATCAAAAAAAAAGACATTTCAGGCTGCATAGGTTGCTGCATTTATCTGTTTCTCGTGCACTCTGGAGTGGAAATAAGTCACAGTATCTTAATAATGGTCTTGATTTTATAAATGATTTTTCCCCTTGAAATAAGCAATCCATTCATTTTAATATGTAGAATTGGTTTGCTAGCAGGGCGACAGTTTAAAAAGACTTCCAACTGTGACACAAGTGCAACCATATTGCTTCCTATTACTCGCTAAGGTAGTTGTTTAGAAGAGAGAATGTTCTCCCTGGAAATGTTTAAAGTGCTGTAATTTTATTTAGGATAATGAGGATTTATAACAGTTTTACCATATGAAAACCTGCCTTTAGACAGAGTGAAATAGGCGGTTGCGGTTACGGAGCGCGAGCGCGGCGTGGGGAGGTGTCTGTGTCTGCCCGGGCGGCGTATCCGTCACCGGGCCCAGAACATTCCCCGCAGCCGCGTGGGATAATTCATCACCAGCATGTATGGATTTCTCTGCTTTAATCGCTCTAGACGTTAATTAAAATCCTGTTTTATAGAATATTTTAATTTTGAGATTTGCCCAGCTGTACAGCCTCAGCTCTGTTGTCAGGGTTGAGCCGTCGGATAACAAATGGCTGAATTTAAGCCTAGTCAGGAATTTGGGGGGAATTCCTGGCGGAGTTGCGGGAGTTTGGCCGCGGGTGGATCGGACTCGGTGCCGTGCTGTCGCTCGGCTCTGCTGGAAGGTCGTTCCTCTGCGTTTATTTTTGTTGTTAGGCCTTTAAAATTTTTTCCCTCATTAAGAACGCTTCCCGTTTATTACCAGTCTCGCTCCTGGGCAGGATCTGCACGGGGCCAGGCGAGGGTGCTGAGCAGAACAGTTAATGCCCTGCTCATAAATAGAAAGGAGAAGGAATTGAACTGTTACAGATTTTATCAGATTTTATCTCCTCACTGAAAATCTTAGCTCTCAAAACATTTCTAATTTCCCTTATTTGAAGGCTCAAACAGTTTCAAATTACTGCTCGTGGATTGTTCTTGACACCGAGAATGGTAAATTTGAGCTGTGGAAACGCTGGAATGTGTGGTGTGTGCTTTTCCTGAACAAGGGAATTCAGCGGGTAAATTACAGTCATTTACTTGGAGTGTAATTTACTGAGAGCCTTTAGGCAAATGCAGGAGAAAGGACAGCAGGACAGGAAAAATAGCTAAAACAGGGGCTCTCCCTCCCTCTTTGCATGAAATCCACTCTGCATCCACGTGATGGGGATAATAAAAACTTTCTTATTTAAAATACATATAATTCTTATTATTTTTTCAATTCATAAGGCAGGCGTTTGTAAGTATGACAAATTTGTGTGAAGATAAGATTTTAAATCTTGCTAAATTATATACATATCTTCTTAGGCTTGTGCATTTTGTACTTCAGTATCTGCATGCAATCATCCCATATTTGAGATTGATAAAACTGTTAATTTTATGCCTAATAACAGGTCAAGCATCTGAAGCTGTCATCGTGGAAATTGCTGTTTTTATCCTATGGAAATATTCAATATTTAATCCATTTTTTTTAAAATAAAAATGTTTATCTAATGGAATCTACAATGAAGAGATGCACTTGAGGTTTTATTTGAAATGAGAGCATAGAAATAAATACCAGTGTGTGTTTTTTTCTTCGTTTAAATGGTAGAAATATGGCAGAGAAGCAGCCAAGGATTTGTAATCTGCGGGTCCATGGAGGTGCAGGATGATGCTGGGGAGGTGTTGTGGCCTGGCTCCCGCGAGGTGGGAATTGCAGAGCAAAGAGCTGTGAGTGGGTTTGTGCAGCACGTTGTAATCTGACACTGAAGTTGTGCCCTGCATTCCCCATGTCATAATTGATGGCTAAGGAAAAGCACATGCTATGCTAATCCTTTGTTGGAATAGCTTGTTAAATTGCGGTTGCCAATTTAAAATAAACTATGGAATGCCTGTCTGTATTTGAAGGTTTGCAGTCTGCAGTTTTAAACAGTCATTTTAAAGCTGTTTTTCAACTTTATGTTGCATGCACACTGTCTGCCTGTGCACACAAGGTCAGCGTGTTCGCCGCTTTAATAGCCGACCATCAAGAACAAAATCAATGAGCTGCGTGTTTCACACCAGTATCACAAGGGATTTTCCCATTTATAGCACATTTGTGTACTGATCCTAAGTTTAAATGACAATATTGATGCCCTATTAGATCCGTGCCGAAGCGGACGTTGTGCGGTTCCTGCTCCAAGTTGTCTGAACTCGCTCCTTTCCCAGACTCCTGCTCCACTTTCTGTCCAGCTGCCAAACATAAATAAGCCCAGTGCACGTCCCCGTGCTGCGGAATGGGGCTCGGCTCCCACGTCCCTGCTTGCAGGAGGGGGAATTCCTTGGCTGCAGATTTCAGATCCAGATCTTCCGTAGTTGCTGCGAGGAGGATTATGAGGCTGCGTCTAAATAATCATCTGCGTGCTGATTACAGAGAATAAAGTGGCATTATTGCTTATGGATGAGAGAAGGCAGTGCTGCCCTGGGAAGATGCAAGTGCCAGTTCTGTGGGAATTTTATGAGTCCTGGTGCGGTGTAATCAGCCGCCGCCGGCTCTGACGGAAGGATAGCTCCCGGTCTGCGGGGGAATAGATCCTGTGCTGCCGAAAGGAAATGTTACTTGTGCAGAAGAAAATGATTTAATGTTGGTAGAAGGGTTATTCATTTATAAGGGATTAAAAATGACTTCAATATAATACCTTTAATTTGTAATAATGGTCTGCGGGGCTGTTTCCTGTCTAAAATAAACCGTTTGACTGGCATGTTCGTTTGATCCACTCAGTACTGTGGGATATTAGAGGAATAAAGGTATTCTTTCCAGTTAATGTATATTCAGTTAAAGCGGTGAGGGCCTCCGGTGGCAGGGAGGTGTCAGGCTGTCCATGGCCCATGCCTGACCCTGGGGCAGGGGATGCTGCTCCTGCCGGGCCGGGGGCAGGACCCGGGCACAGGCAGCACAGCTGCTGCTGGAACTGCTTTCATGGCAGCAAAGCAAGGAGAACTCGAAGGCCTGGCTGTGCAGAGTGCCTTAGGCTTGGAGGGATTGCAAAAAGGAAAACCAGCATGAAGGGACCTTTGCACTTGAGCTCTGCTCGTGATCAGCTGTGTCCTCCTGGCAGCAGAGGTGGGTGACACTTGCAGCTTGCACCCTGCAGCTGCCAGCACCAGGCTCACCCTCCTGCTGCGACAGCAGCACCCACAGCCTGGAGCCTCCTCTCACAGATCTCCTTCACAGGGTCTCTTTGGAGTGGCTGCACTCATTTTGGGCACAAATCCCGGACAAAGGGACTGTGGCTGTGCCACGTTCAGTCCAAAGGCACGTGGGGGACAGGACGTGGGCACCGTGGCTGGAGCTGCCCACAGGGCCTCTGTGTGTCCCCTGGCAGGGCTTGGTTTGTCTGTTCACTGGGAAGTAAACAAGTGCAGAACCAGCTTGCTCAGGTTCGGCAGACGGCTGTCATCAGTTTTTAGCATTAAATAACAGATTTCACTATTTCTTGTTTTGTGAAAGTTACAGGTTTTGGGGATGACCAGGAAATCTCCACTTTCTAGACAAAAAATACTTCAAGGTTCCTGCCTTTACAGACACATCAGAAAGGTGACCCAGAGTCTCTAACACGGGAGCGCAGATAACCAGGGTTCATATTTATTGCTGCTAAAATTTTTGTGCTTTTTGAATTAACATGATGTGGGGAGAAAGAGACGAGTCTGAAGGGTACTTTGCTGAACTGTGGTATTAGCAGCTGGGTAAAGGGCAGCAGCATTCTCAGAAGGTCCGAATAGTGCTGGTGTGCCTGGGAGCAGAAGGCAATAATGAAAGACAATGCAGAAACCCTCAAATTCCAGAAAGAAACATATACCAAGAGGTGTGTTTTTCAGTGTAACTACAGACTTTCAGTGTAGCTAAAGAATAAGCAGCAAAGCTTAGTGCTTGTAAATTTCCTTTTGTTCCAGATCAAAAATACAAGGCAGAGCTCTGTCTGGTAGTGAAATACAGGCAGGATTAATCTGAATAAACATTTCCAGCGTGGCTGTTGTGGAAAAAAGGCATGCTCTGCTTGCAAGGCTGGGTACAAAGTGCTGAGAATGGGGCAGGATCCTGCCCTCCTGTTTTAAATTCGCGTGTATTTAGTGCAGAACTGCTGTCTGCTTTAGTGGGAAAGAAAAAAACCCAACAGAGCCAATTTTGATTGGAACAGGCAGGATTAAAATGCAGGATTATCCCTGCAAAGGCTATATCGGGTACGCGGCTCAGTGACCTTTTTGAGGAGCGAGCATGTGTGGAGCTGTGCAGGGATAAATCCTTGTGCTGTGGCCTTCCGAGCATGGGGACACGCACACGGAGCTGTGCTGGCCCTTACCTGGCACAGCTTCGTGTGTGCACATGTAATTCCAGTGCTCGGCCCGAACGGTGTCTTTGATTAATATGTGCTTGGAAATAACGTTCCTATAGGTTCAGGTGATATAAATAATGTATGTGGAGAAGCTCATAAATGTAAGCTCGAATTTTCCTCAGTAGTTTTTGTTCTCAATCACCTTGATGAAACAATCTTGAAGGCGCTCTCCTTTCCGTGGCATTTGGAATGAGTCCCTGACAGGCTGATTTTCCACCCCTGTTGTGATGCTGCTTTCTCTAGTTAATATTCCTCTGTAAGTGTCGTACCAAAGTAAACCAAAGGAGCCCGGCTCATGACACTAAGGCTGCATTTGCATTAATTATGCAGTCAGGGCTGGTGAGAAAATGCTGTCACAGAGAGAGAGCAGTAATGAGAACCCTCCGAGTGCGCCTGAATGAAGAGCATTAAGTTCATTTACATGGGCGCAGGCCGCGAGGCTGGCAGGGAACAATGGCTTTGCTCTTGTCGCTCGCCGCCGTATTGTTCTGCGCCTTAATGACTCCCCGGCAGAGTGGGTGCGCTCACAAAGACACAGCCACGATCCCTCCGGTATTAATAACGGCAGTAATAATTAATAATATCCCTCTAACCGGGAAGCTCACGGCACCCCGGGACCGCTGAGGCGATGCCCGGCGGGGAGGCTGCGGCCAGGCCCGGCCCGGCGCCGCCGGGAGCGCCCGCGGCGAGCCCCGCACAGGGCGGTGGGTGCTGCCCCCGAGCCCTGCCCCGGTGGGGACAGGCCGTGCCGCTGCCCGGGTCACCACTGAGCCCTGCCCCGGTGGGAACAGGCCGTGCCGCTGCCCGGGTCACCCCGAGCCCAGTCCGGTCCCCGGTGGGGACAGGCCGTGCCGCTGCCCGGGGCACCACCGAGCCCTGTCCGGTTCCCAGCGGAGACAGGCCCTGTCGCCGCCCGAGGCACCACTGAGCCCAGTCCGGTCCCAGGGGGACAGGCCCTGCCGCTGCCCGGGTCACCCCGAGCCCAGTCCGGTCCCGGTGGGGACAGGCCGTGCCGCTGCCCGGGTCACCCCGAGCCCTGTCCGGTCCCCGGTGGCAGCGCCGTGGTGCGGTGGCTGCCAGGGCCTGCCTGGCGAGGTCCGGAGCGCTCGGCTCTGTGGGATTGTAGGGCCGGGCTTTGGCAGAGAAGAGCAGGGATCTTTTAATTTGTTTATTGACTGTGATATTTTGTCTGTTTCCAGCATGCAAGGCTTTAGTTGTGTAGCGAGATCAGTCCTCATGGTGCCAGGGGAAATGGTTGGAGATGGGTGGTTTGTTTTGCCCTCTCCCTTGCCCAGAGCGACCCTGCCATGGGTGGGTGACACCGGGGGTCTCCTGTGGCCCAGACCCACCCTGGGGTGCCAGACTCCTTCGGTTAACACCACAAATCAGGGGTGGGAAACTGCACACACGTGAAAGTATTTACTGGACATGGCACTGAGCAAACCGGAGCTCAGTGTTTCATAAGAACCCCAATGCCACTTTGATCTCACCATGCTCACAGCCATCAAAAACCTCTCCAGACCCTTCTTCTGCCTCTCTTGTTAGAGAGTGAATGCAAAATGTGTGACCCATACAGAGATGACCATCTATAAAGATTAGGAGAAATACCAATACATATGTAAAGAATTAAAGGTGAACACCTTGATCCTTTTATGCAAAAAATTAATCTCCCAATATTATATTGTGATATAATAGTTTGGGGCAATTTTCATTGAAATGTGGAGGTTTCTTTTAAAGTTCAAAACTTGTTGTCATCTCTGTTTATGTTCAAGACTTCCAGACACTTTAAACTACAGTTTAAATAAGTGACTATTTTTATTCATATGCTGACAAAATTTTCCTTGGAATGATTTATATTTCAATAATAGTTTAAATTATGTTTTGCATTCTGTGCTTTGATGTCATGCAGGAAGTGTCATCACAAGATAAACTTTCACATCTGAGAGTCAATGAATTGTACTTAGGTAGTCTAATGAAAATATTGTGAATGGCTATATGGAGTTATATCCACTACAGCCAAGCAGCACAGATACATGTAGATATTTAACAAAGGGCTGTGTTTGATCTCACGGTGTCATTGGCTTTGACACCATGGCACGGTACCAGTTTACAGTGATACGAATCCTATAATACTATATCATGCTTTTATCCACTAAATAAAAACCTGCCCTATGTTTTATTACAAAGTAGGTGGCCTGGAGGAAAAATATATGTATTCTTTCCTTTTGGAATAAAATATGCATTTGGGCTTCTCATTTCATCTCCAATCTGTGTTATTCCTTAAAAATGCAGAACTGCCTGAAGTCCTCTTTAATATTTAATTCAACAACTTTTTAATCTGTCATTATGCTGTGATGAAGTAAGCATCAAGTGTCGCTGAAAAAGATTAAATTATACTTGGAAATAGGAATTGAAATGATTTAGGGTTGGAGGCTGAATATTTGCTTTGCACAAGTAATAATAGTGGGAGCTTGGGTGAGGCACAGGTTTGGATCTGGCTCTAATGCCTCTGCCGATCCCCTCTCCCTGGTGGCTGCCCCTTGATTTACTCTGGCACTGCTAAACTTGATTTGATTTAAATGGAGGTAGGAAGTGGAAATTCCACACTACAATACATTAATTACTCTCTGCTACTCCTTACAATGATTTTCTTTTCCTCTGTAAACATAATAAACACTGATGCAGCAACCAAATGGACAGCTGCTCTGAGCTGCCTGATGATTTCTTGTTAGCAAGCTTATCTTCAAATGGAAAAGCAGGAATATATGATATCTACCTCTGGAAGAATGGATGGTGTGAAACAGAGAAACACTTGTTCCATTCATGAGGGCCCTTGTGCCAGCTTCATCCAATTGCTTAACTTGGGCTTTCACTATCCCTCTTTTGATGTCACATTTGGATTTCTCTGCCATGTTCTGGAGAGAAAGGGAATAGCAATATCACGTAGAAGAGCAATGTCACATGAAAGAGCAATATCAGATCACAGCTGTGAACCTTGAGAGACCCAGGTTCAAAACCTGCTTTACATGGAGCCAAACCAGCAGTGCTTGTGGTCCTGCTCTGGTCACGGTCTCTGTGTGCCAGAGGCCTCACTGGGGTTCTGCTGGGCACCACTCCCATCTCTGGCAGGGACCCAGCAGTGGGACGGGGCTGAGGTGGGAGAGGGAGGAAGGTCTGTGGTGCTTGGCCAGGGTGCCTGGTGACCCTGGGCATCTCAGCACCCTCCTGCATGACAGCTAGTTCCAGTTACAAAGAATATAGATAAATTTGGAGTTGTGGTGAGTTTTCCAAGGAAGATTATCTTTGCAGCTCTACTGGCACCACCTGACAGAGGAGAAGCTGTCTCCAAGAACAGCTTTTTCTTAGGTCTGAGGGAGAAGTGTCAGATTATAAGAACACTATGGGAATTCCTTTAATGGCTACCTGAATGACATGGAATTGATGTCTCCACTAGTATGAGGTCTAGCCAGAGTTCAATACACTTCGCAGTCCCACTCCAGAAATGGCCCCACAGTATTTGTTTACAGTTCTGGCAAAACCTTGTTCTTCTATAGCAAATAGTAAAAAAGCCTCCGTTCCCTCCTAGCCAATGCATTATTTATAATTATTCTCCCTTCCTTGTAGAAATGTGAATGTCTATATAAATAATTGATTACAATTATTAATTGGGGAACATGCAGTATTTTTACAGCACTTGTGTTATCTCACGGAGTTCCGAGCGCACCAGCGGCTCTGCCGGGTCCCGGTCCCGCTGTCCCGGGGCAGATACCCCATGCCCGAGCCCAGGAGGGGTTCCTCGGGGTGGAGGGGCTGTAGGGAGCAGTGTGCCCATCAGGGGCACGGCTGGGTGTCCCCCTGTGCTGGCCCGGGGGCTGTCAGTGCCTGCTCTGGGCTTGTGCAAAGGTGGATTTTGTCTGACAGGGACAGAAGTTTTTTCTAGTCTGGAGAGATGTATAACCTCTGTCAGAGGAGCAGCCTGCTCTGTGCTGCTGTAGAGCCAAGCACCTTTTAACCTCTTCAGACTGTAAATTCTGAGCAGTTGATATTTGAGTGTAATTCCTCTCCAACTGGCATTATTATTTGATTGCAATGAATTACCTTTTTAAAAAAAATCATAAGTATAAATTCACTTGACTGATCCTACAAATTATTTATGATGTAGTGTTTTGGTCTAGGATAACCTTTTAAAATAAATCAGTTTTTCAATAATAGTTCAATGTTTGCCCACCTAATGGTGTTCCCATTAAGATCTGCATTTGTCACCAACCTGCCTTTTCTGCCTGTGCAGGAGACAAGTCACCGCCCCTAAACCCACTCTGCTTGTAGGGTAAAGTAAATGCATGTCTTTGTAGGAGAATAAATAAAAAGAGCAAGCTGAGTCAATAAGCGGGTTCAATTCCTGCCTGCAGCCATGGCGGACAGCTCATTTGGTAGATGTGGGTGTTTTGTTTACATTTATAATGCAGCTTTATTTAATGCTGACAGATATAGCTTGTGGCAAATGATAGTCAGAATGTATGAGCAGTCATAATGCTTCTGTCTTCTTATAGTGTGCTGCTGAAAATAAGCAGTTCACCTCTGTTTTTATTGAGGAAAGGATATGAGACAGCTATAGCTTCGCGAGGCTATTTATTGAGTTGTTTTACTAGCTGTGAACATGCCGCTTTATAGCAGTTGTGAAAATGGACTTTGCTAGTGTGTGGGAAAGGAAATAACATTGCAGTATACAAGGGTAGTAAAAAAACCCTCTATAAATAATTTTTCAGACTGAAGAATATTCTCATTTAAACAGCTAGAGAGCCTGGTGATTTTTGCCAGCTGCCAGCTCTTCCCAGGATGGCATTGGGTTAAAATTGCTCCATCAAATGCTATTAATATTTTAATGTCAAAAAATAAAATTTGGATAAGCTGTTTTGAGCTGAAGTGTTCAAGAGCTTTGTAGGGAAGTTTGGTGTTGTTGCTGAGTTGTGTCTATTCACACACCCCTCCACGTTCCACAGCGCAGTGTGATCCTTAGACCTGCAGGGCTGGGAGGAAAGAGCCGTGCCTGGCACAGCTTGGGAATGCAGGCTCGGTTTGGGATTGCTTTGACTTTACCCTTCCGGGGGGCTCCGCGGGGCTCTGGTGCTGCAGCTCACCCACACTGAGCTCCCGTGGGGTGCCAGGGGTGCAGCAGGGCTCTGGGGATGTGGCTTAGATCCCAGGAGACTCTAGGAATGGGGTTTATCCCCAGGAATGTGAGGCAGGGCTGTGCCGCTGAGTTGCTGGCCCATGCCGGATCCCATTGGAATAAAGCTGCCCCGGGCTGTCTGCTTTTACCTGTGCAGGTGATCGCTGGCCAGGCACTGCTGCTGCTGCTGCCAGGCACTGAGCCCCTGGTGGTTTGAATCTTAAACATGTAACCCATGATCCTACCGATGAGGCAGGATTTCAGATCTGTGCCTTTTCTGGTTTTATTCCCATGTTCAGCAGCAGCACCGAGGGGCACAAATCATTTTCATGTATGCAAAAATAATTTCGAAAATGGTATTAGTCTCAGCAGGTGAGGCCTTTTGTTTCTTCCATGTTTATGTACAAATTCCTAGGGAACAGTAAATATTAAATTGAAATAACCCTCCCTTATTATTACACAGCCAAAGATTCAATTTAATTCTCTTCAGATAAGGCTTTTCTGGACACATATTTGCAATTGCTTGTCCTGTAAATACAGATCAGACTGTAGCCAGGGGCTCCTTCCCACCTGCCTTTACTGCAGGAAAGTAACCATATTTCTGTGCTTTTGGATTTTTTGGATGCAGACACCTTCCTTCTCACTCTCATTATGTTTATGGATGACAGGAGTGTAGTAAAATGTCCCCTTTCCCCTTAACTGGACGGAGAAATGGGTTAATCTCTCCACAGAGCCATTCTTCTACTTCACCACCTGTTTCCAAATCCCAGTTGTCAACGGAAGAAAAATTCAGAGCCTGGTGTGAGCTTGAGGGCTGGGGGGATGGCAAAGCCCTGGCACCCCCCACACCCAGGGGTGACATGAGAAGGGATCTGCTCTGTGTGTTTGGTTGGAGCTGGCAGTGTGACAGCTCTGGGAATGGCCCTGCTGTGGCTCACAGTGCATCGCCACCCGGGCTCCCACCCTGTGGAGCTGGCACAGGATGCCTTCTCCTGGAGAGCACAAGGGCATTCAAACCTGTGCTCTCCTCCTCTGATAAGATACCTTGGAGGTTATTCAGAGGTGAGATATAATCAGCCAAAATTTTATATTTTATTCTTTACACCACATAATTAATTTCATTTTTATGAAAATAAATACATGGTCTAGCTCTCCTAATAAGACTATCTCCGTGGTGTTTAAGTAATAATCATTTATTGTTTAAATACAGTAGAGGCTGTAACAAAATGCTGTCAAGAGCCATCACACTCATTAACCTGCCAGCTAATTAGCCTCCTCCTGCCTGATTGCTGACAAGTTCTTCAATCTGAACCTATCACTGTTGTGTCAGCGCTGAAGCACCAAGCGAAGTGGAGGAGGGCTCCATTAGATGTTTGCGAACAAAGTCTGTGCATTAAAGGTTTGTTTTCTGCACTCCAACAAATGTTACAGCATTAATATTCTCAGCTATAATTAAATTGGCAACTCTTAATTATGGTAATTAGTGCATTAACCATGTCTTGCCCGGCGTCACTCGCAGGCGAAGCTCAGGGATGGAAGAGGAAAGCCAAGACGCTGCCCATTTCCTGACAGAGCTGTCATGCCAGGGGGCACAGCCTCGACCCCTGGGGCTCCAGTTGTCCATAGGGCAGAGCCAGGGGAGACGAGGAAAAGCTGGGATTGTTGGCATTGAACACTTCATAGGAAACACCTATGGAAACAGAATGAATGTGAATGTCCCCCCTGTGCGACCGGGTTGCCAGTGTTTGGTTGGGTAGTAGTGCTTTGGGAGGGGAGAGCACAATGCCCCTCCTGCATCTCCCAGGCTCTGTAATCACTTGCTCAAATTTTCACTCCTGGAAAACTCAGGAAATGAATTTTTTTGGTCCCAGTTGGCTGCCTTTGAACTGATGTTCACATGACAAAACCAACCTGTGAATGGCCATAATTTGCATTAGTGCCCTGGAGTTTGGAGAGCTCCAGCAGCCTTGGCAGAGGCTGCACGTCCCAAGGGACCTGCAGATGAAGCTGCTCGTTCAGAAGATCTCCAGTTTTTATCCATTGCCTTGAGGCACTGTGCTTGGAAAAGACACAGCCTGGGTTTGGTACAGGGTGTGAGGACTGGCTGCACTGGTACCTCGGGGTTGGTGGGAAATAGGTATCAATATGGTTTTGGGGTCTTCAGTCCCTAGTGCTCTTTAGTCAAGACTCCTCAGGACTCTGTGGTGTGACCTGAGTATCACAGTCTTACCTTCTGAAGAAACTGAGGCACAAGAGAGCAAGTGGCTTGTCTAAAATCCCATGGCAGTTTTGGGATAGAGACCTCAGTGCACAGCACAGCTCACTGCCCCGCTCCTGCTTAGCTCTCCCCTCCTTTGTTTGGTATCCCAATATGCTTTGGAGTTCACCAGACGTGAGTTGGGATAATTCCTGTTCTGCTCTCCTGGCTGTGCTGGGAATGTTTGGAAATCACAGCAAGGTCAGTGCTAAATGCTAAACAGCCAGTGAGTAAAGGTCTGGTGCTCATCTGAGCTAAACTGGAGACATAAAGATAGATAAATGTGAGTGTGGCTCCCAGCACTGAGGGTAAATGGCCCCAGCGAGGCTGGCAGGAGGGTCTGAGGGACCTTGGTGCACCTGCAAATGGTGCTGCAGGTTCCTGTGCATGCAGCCACGCCGGGGCAGAGGCAGCAGCTCTGCTGGAGCTGTGCCAAAGGACCCTTCCAGTCAGCCTGAACCTGTCTCCCAAGCTTCTCCCTGACTCCAGGGAGAAGGGAAGTTCTGCCTGATGTCTCTGTGCAAGGCAGCAGCTACTCAGGGGCAGCGATTCTTGCTACTTTCAAAGGGGGAAAAAGTGTTACCTTGATATGTGCTCTTTTTTTTCCCTAGTGCATAATAATTCCATGTGTATATAGGAAAAGGGGCGATAACCCAAGGCGAATTTAATTTCAGATTGAGTTTTTGCTTAATGTATTATTCATAGTATTATTTATATCATCACTTAGACATATCCCTGGCAATAAACTGAAAACTTAACTTTAACAATATCGGGCACCTCTGTTTTGGGGGCGATGGTGGGCTGGGAGCCTTTGGCTCCTCTTCATCACATGCGAGGCTTTAATAAAGGCTGCGGGGTGGGGGAGGGTGTTTAATGAGGGGCTTGGAGGGGGTTGTTTGGCAGCTTTTTTATTCCCCCCAACATTTTTGCTGCATGACCTGGTTTTGCATTTTTCTGCATCTATGTTCATCTAATTAGGATGTTCTAAAAAGACCTGGACCACTTATTGTACAGAACTGTAGCCTGTGGGTATTTAATAAGGAGCTTTCAGTGGTACATTTGCATCTTTTGCTCCGGGTCTGAATAGCGAATTACCTTAAAGATCATTAGAAGCGCTGCCGCATTGTTAAAACCAGGCCACGGTATTCTAATGACAGTTTAAAACTTGAGGCGTTCCCTCTGCCACGGCTCACCCGGCATAATTGTGCGTGGCACGGGTGACCCTGCCGCGAAGGGCCGATGTCGGCAGCGTGTCCCCGGGCGCGCCGCTGCGGGCAGGTGCGCTCCCACCCCGCCACCCGCACCTCGGCAGCGCGGCGGCGACAGCGGGGACACCGCGCAGCGCTTGTTGTGTGCGCTCGGGTGTGACACCGCGCTGGGCTGGCAGGGCAGCGAGGTGGCAGCGGGAGCTGGGGTGTCCCCTCACCTCGGAGCCTCCCGAGCAGGACTGGCACGGCACTCTGGGGGTGCTCCCCAGCGGGTTCTGGGGAAGGAACAGGAGAGGCTGAGCTCAGGGACAGCCCCTGGAATGCGGGGAGCAGCTGAGGGCTGAGCCCCTTTGTGCAGCCTTGGCCTTGGCTGCCTGGGCTGCTTTGCCCAGCTCCTCCTTCCCAAATGTATTCCTCTCTCTGTCTGGCCCCTGTGGTTTGTGTTTCCACTTTCCACAACGTATTTTATGGAGCTGATGGGCTTTGTGGCTGCCCAGATCTTCTGAAACAACTTGGGGAGGTTTCCCAGAGAGGCTTCCACATTCTGTGTGCCAGCTGAGTGCCGATGCTGACCGGGGGCTGAGCACTCTGCCCCTGCCTGGGTCAGTGTTTGCTGTGTCCAACAGTGTGTGCCATGTTTGGCATTTCCCAACTTTCTGGTTATTCCTTCCTGGCTGTGGAAATGATACCAAGCCAAATCCAGCTGGGTGCTCCAGGAGTCCATGTTCAGGACCTGGGGGGGCTGTGCAATCCAGGGAGCCCCTTGTTGCCTTCCCTTCACCCTCCCTGAGTGCTGCCAGGTCGAATGATCCAGGAACTGAAGTCCTTTTTGTGCTAAGGGTGCTGCTTTCCCTGGGGCTGCCAGGGTGTCACGCCTGAGCACTTCTGAGTAAATCAATGCTGGTGGGGCAGCCAGGCCCTGATGGAGTCATTACATGAAGAAATGGGGGACCTTCAGGTGAATGCACTGCTTGGGCAGGTGAATGGTTTTAGGTGGTTAAAACTGCAAGGAATAGGCTGATGATTTGGCGGAGAAGCTGTTTGTGCAGGGAAGAATTTCTCTTTAAAAAATTCAGTGTAACCAGCATTATTTTTTTCCTCTGGGATCCCAGACAATGAATGCACAGGCCTGTTCATTAATATCAGTTGTCTTCTGCAGGGAGTATCCAGATTTGTCGTGCCAGGTTTTAAATTTTTAATGTATTACCAGTTCTTACGCGGAGCAGGCCTTTTCTTTGTTCTTTCTTACACTAATACTGTTTTGTATTCAGCCTCGCACTCAACTGATGCATCTCTTGGTGTCCCTTGTAAAAGCTCTCCCCTTATCAGCCCTGTTAGGTCTGACAAAGTCTGTCTTTGTGAGTTCCTGCAAATGCTCGTGTCCAATTTTCTTTTCAGAAGAGCAGGGTGGGTGTTTGAGCAGTAATTGCTCTATGCAAATCCGCGGCTGGTTTGGCGCCCCCGTGCCACGGCTCCATGTGGGACCGGTGCCTGGGCCTTGGTCACTGCACAGGCTGGAGGGGGTGGTCACCCCACAGTGACCAATGGTCATCCTGCAGTGACCAGTGCTCACCCACAGTGACCAGTGGTCATCCCACAGTGACCAGTGCTCACCCACAGTGACCAGTGGTCATCCCACAGTGACCAGTGCTCACCCTGCAGTGACCAGTGCTCACCCCGCAGTGACCAGTGCTCACCCCGCAGTGACCAATGGTCACCCCACAGTGACCAGTGCTCACTCCACAGTGACCAGTGCTCACCCCACAGTGACCAGTGCTCACTCCACAGTGACCAGTGCTCACCCTGCAGTGACCAGTGCTCACTCCACAGTGACCAGTGCTCACCCCGCAGTGACCAGTGCTCACCCTACAGTGACCAGTGCTCACCCTGCAGTGACCAGTGCTCACCCCACAGTGACCAGTGCTCACTCCACAGTGACCAGTGCTCACCCTGCAGTGACCAGTGCTCACCCCGCAGTGACCAGTGCTCACTCTGCAGTGACCAGTGCTCACCTCACAGTGACCAGTGCTCACTCCGCAGTGACCAGTGCTCACCCCGCAGTGACCAGTGCTCACTCCACAGTGACCAGCACTCACCCCACAGTGACCAGTGCTCACTCCACAGTGACCAGTGGTGCCTCTGAGCTGGTTGGAGGGGCACTGGGACCACCAGGGCTCTCACCTCCACTGCTCCATCAGTTTGCCTGCAAGGGAATGCAGCAGGAGTTTTCCCAGGTTCTGTGCCAACGATAACCTCCCGTTCCAGCCTGTGCCCGCTGTGGCCGCACTCCGGGCTGGGCACAGCCATCCTGGGGCTGGGCACAGCCGTCCTGGGGCCGGGCAGAGCCATCCTGGGGCTGGGCACAGCCGTCCTGGGGCCGGGCAGAGCCGTCCTGGGGCTGGGCACAGCTGTCCTGGGGCTGGGCTCCACTGCTGGCCGTGCCTGGTAATCTCCTCACGTGTTGTGCAGAGCCCTCAGGCACGTTCCGGGCTGCGACGTGTCGAGTCGAACCAGACCAAGCGATTTGCATGACAGACTGTAACTCTTAAAAATCGTGCTCGTAAACATAAATAATTAATCACATTATAGTTTTTATCATCCTTTTCCTTCCTAGCAGTATTAATAAGTAGCTCATCTTCTTGCAACACCTGTTAAACCCAAAGCTGTCAGTCTTTATTTTCCCTAGAGAGCCAGGGAAAAATTTGTTATGCAATAATTTCTCTTTTACTTTATGCTGTGACTTCGATGTGTTTTGTGTTGATCTGTGTGTACACAACGTGTGAGAATTGTCTCTGTTGCTTGCTTTGAGCACACCCTGCCCTGCCTGGGACATCAGTGGTTGTTCTCCTCAAGGTCCCATCACACTCCTCTGCACGGGCAGGCCTTGGGCACGGTCACTGGGGAGGCCCTGCTGGGGCAGTGCTGGTGTCCCAGTGCAGCCACCACAGTGCCAGCCACATCCTGCACCCTGACACCAGTGTCTGGAGAACCTTTATTTCCACTTGATTTCCCTCGTACAACAGACATGTGCTGTGCAGTGCCTGCTCAGAGACCCCTGGGGGACCACCCAGACAGAGGGGTCAGTCAGGATCAGCTGCTGCCCATCCCCTCAGCTCTGGTCACTGCCCTTCAGCCCCTGTGCCCAGGGACCCCTCCTGGGGGCAGACACACCCTGTGCCCTCTCCAGCAGCACCAGGTGCCATTTCCCTGCTGCTCTGGCTCGTGGTTGAGGTCCCAGTGGCTCTCTGGGTGCTTTGCAGTGGTGTGGGGTGTGAGGGCTGGGGTGGCCCAGCAGTGCCTGCCAGCGGGGCCTGCAGCTGCTCCTGGGCGCTCCAGTGCTGAGTGCCCTGGCAGAGGATGCCCATGCACAGCTGCACATGCATCCCCCTTGCACCACAGACACGGTGGACATTGTCACCTCCCTGTGCTGCCCTGGGTCCCTTTGCCCTTTTGGGGTCAGGTCTCTCGGCTCGGGCAGCTCCTCTGCTGTTCCTGTAGCTCCCCATGCCTCGGGCAGTGCCAGCCCTGCCTGGGGCGTGGGGAAGGGACTTTGTGCTGCCCTGCTCCTTCTGCACGGGCTGCCCCTCTCCTCTTCCTCAGTTTACAGCGCTGGAATTCCAGCCTAATGCTCATGCAAAGAGGACTGCAATAAATCTTGCAGTCAGCATTAGGTATTGTTTGTTTTAGCTGCCTTGCACTTCATGTTTCCCCTTTTAAGGCAGAGCCATTCGGAAAGGTTAGATTCACAGTTAGTGGCGCTTTAGCTCTCCCTTTTGAATCAGTGAGGTTGTCGTTTTATTGCTCTCTGACTTGCACTTCAGTGATGAGAGTAAACTAGCATCAGATTAAAGGTCAGCAAATCCCATCAAAGAGAGGAATATTAGGGGCACAGATAGTTGGAGAGGCAGCACACCACTGGGTATTGACAGGGTGATTCCAGGGTATCACTCAGCAGAATTATAGCTGCCCAGAGAGTCAGTACTGCTTTAATGAGCCTGTGTGAAGAGGAAGAGGGTGGATTTATGTAGTTCCTCATAATTTTCTGTAGAGACTGTTATTGCAGACATTCTGTGGAGTGTTCTGGTCTTTCATTTAATTCAAAGGTCCTGGAGCTTTTCCATCCAAAGATTCCTTTCTGTTAGCTCAAATCAAAGCTGACATCTCTCCCTCTGCCACCTGAAGCACTGGCTCAGGCAAGG
>OU383790.1:617805-632805 GCA_910950805.1 Acrocephalus scirpaceus scirpaceus | reverse complement strand
TGCCCGGGGCCGCTCCCTCGCAGCGCGGTTGGCGCCGGTGGCTCTGCTGGGAGTGATGTATTGTTGTGTTCTTTCCCGTCCGTGCTGCACCTTAATTCCTCGATGCATTGAAAGGTCAGTGAGCTAAACAGTAATAAACTCACAGGGTGATAGAGTGAGGGATAAAAGAGGGAAACAATGGCCGCCGAGTGTGAGCTTATATGTCAAAAAATACATATATTACCACTGTATTCAAATCAAGAGTAATTTATAAAGGCAGGTGCTGCTAGGAGCAGCTTTATTGCTGGCCTATAGCAGAATGCTCCTCTGTGCTGAGGGGCCCGCGAGATGCTCTGGCTCCTTCCCAGACAACGTTGGGAGTGTTCGACCTGCAGCCAAGGGGCTGCTGCTGACGAGCCATGTGTCTCACTGGTGACAGAGTTCATCAGTTTTGCAGGGCCCTGCCCCCAGGGACACCAGACACTATTAGTTGTGCTGATCTGCTTCATATAGTTCATAAGGAAAGCTCTGAATTAACACACAGCTTAATTCTTGTTAGAATTAGTTAATCAACTCGTGGCTTTGCCATTCAAATGAATGATGCATCTCACTCAGGGGCAGGATAAATGTTGTGTCCCCACACACGCTCTGTCATCCCTTTGCCTGTGGGTGTCCCCGGGCTCCTGTGCTCCGAGTGGGATGCTCTGGCCGTGGGAGCACTGTGTGGGATGGAGGTGAACACAGCATGCCACCCCAGTGTCACCAGCCCCCAGACACGCTGGGTATTGCGTGCGAAACACCTGAGTGCCTTCGTCATTGTCCTCCTCGGCTGAGTTTCCTCCCGTTGTGCTTCAGGCCCCTCGCTGCCTCCTGCAGTCTCCGTGCAGTGTCAGCTCCTGCTGTTAAACCTTGGGGGCCGCTCACTTCCCGTGTCAGCTTTATAGAGAAGGGGATTTGGAATATTCATCGGAGTCTGGGTGGATCGTGTCACTTTGGACAAGCCCCTCTCACTTTGGCCTGTTGGTGGAAGTACACGATGCAGAAATCACTGCAATTGTACCAAATTATTTTGCTGTGGGTTTTGGCTAGGCATCTACATTTGGGAGCAGAGTGGGACTGTGATGGGATAGTGGGAGGGAGATGAGTTCCACAGTGAAAGCAGAAATGCAGCTGAGGAAAAACAGCTGGAATAGAGCACGGTAAATAGGGACTGAGAAAGGGTCCAGAAGCTAAAAGGAAAAACAACAGTAGAAATCATTGATGAGAAGGGAAGGAGAGCTTGAGTGGATTAAAACCAGGTTGTTATTGATCATGCTGACAACAGAGCAGAGGAGGAGTGTGACAAACAGGGGAACAACTCACCAAGGAAATCACCCCTGTGCTACAGCTCTGCGGGCCAGGAGCTGTGCCCAGGCAGTGGGGCCTGGCAGACGAGGGAATGAGGGATGGGGGCAGTGCTCCCTTGGCCAGGCACCACCACCCCTGCTGCTGCAGGGACTCCCAGTGTGGCATCACCTTCCCTGGCTGCAGCATGGGTGGCCTGAGCTGTGCCAGGGCTGTCCCCAACAGCCGTGTGCCAGCTCAGGGACATGCCAGGACAGTGTGTGGCATCATCAGCTTGTGACTGTGGACCTCTGAACAGGCAACAGAAATAATTGAAAGAGATGATGAGACGTTTTTATTATTCCCATGAAATTATATGGAATTACAGTTTTAAATGAAGGTGACAGGTTTAAAATGTGTGTTTTAGAGCAAAATTAATGCCTTATGCTTTCTTGAGTTGGAAGGTTGGCCAGGTGGGGAAGGCATCTCCCACTGTGTGTCCTCCTTGGGACAGTCAGTGTGGAATCCTGTGCCGTCCCCAGGGTGCACACTGCTGGTGCCCAGGTCCGTGCCTGGCAGCTGTGTGCTGCTGGCACATCTGGCCCAGCCTAGGCAGGTTCTGCTCCTGCTGTGTATGGCAGCAGAGAGGGTCCCATGGCACTGCCACCCCCGGCTGGCTGGACTGCATCTTATGGGACCAGCTGTGGAGGGGGGGCTGGCTGGGGGGCTGGGGCAGGGCTGGGGTAGGGCTGGGGCAGGGCTGTGCCCGTGGGGTGCTGGAGGCAGGGCTGGGGCAGGGCTGGAGCAGGGCTGTGCCCGTGGGTGTCACAGAGGGCTGTGGCAGGCGGGCAGTGAGCGGGCAGGGGCCGGGCAGATGCAGAAGTACTGACTGTGTTTTCTCTTGTTCTCTCTTTTCTCCCCAAGGTTTGAGCATCCGAGGAGCCCAGGAGGAAGACCCTCCGGATCCTCAGCTAATGAGACTAGACAATATGCTTCTGGCAGAAGGAGTCTCAGGTCCGGAGAAAGGTGGGGGATCGGCGGCAGCAGCTGCAGCAGCAGCAGCCTCTGGAGGGTCTTCAGATAACTCTATTGAACACTCAGATTACAGAGCCAAATTGACCCAGATCAGACAAATCTATCACACAGAGCTGGAGAAATATGAACAGGTCAGACATCAGCCTCTCAGTTGTTTGTGTACCTGACACTGCTCTCCTCTGCTTGCCACCACTGCCCACTCTGGACCACAACCCTTCCTCCCCTTCCCCATCCCTCTGCCCATAGAGAGCCACGATGGGAACCTTGTTGGGCTCCAAGGAGCTGCTGGCTGGAGCCAGGATGTGTATCTTGCATGCCTGAGTGTTTTCTGTTGTCTGTAACTGCACAAGAGCAACACCCAAGCCCATGTTTCTCCCCCTTGTCGAGCCCATAGAGGCAGAGAGGAGATGTCTGTCACTCAGTGCCACCCTCTGCCCTGATGAGGTCTCACACAGCGGGGTCTGGCAAGCTGGGGAGCACAGGCAGACAAGGTCTGCACTGGCCATCTCAGCCCACAGGCTCCTGGAGCAGGTGACAGGAGACTCTGGCACAAGGCTTGGCCACGGCAGGTCGGCTGGAGCAGCTTGGAAGAGAGTGGGCAGTGAGGCGCCAGCAGAGTGCCTGGCCCAGGCTCTGGGACTGGAACTAGGGGAATCCTGGTTCAGGCAGACACCAGCACGGTGTCTTTGTTTGAAGAGCACGCTGCAGAGATCTGTAGGTTTGTGGGACCTGGTGACCCAACACATTTGCTGAGCCGGTGGCACTGAGAATGTTTGTCACATGCTGCCAGGTGCCAGCAGCACCGTGTGTCTCAGGTGCCAGTGGCACTGCCTTGTCTGTGCTGTCTCTTTCACTGTGTTGTTCAGGTGGAGAACAAATAACTGAGCAAACACCTGTCAGGGTCTTTGTGCAAATCTGCTCTTCTCCCCTGAGTCCCAAGGCCCCAGCAGTCCCGTGTGGAGCCCCGAGCTCTCCTCGCCCTGCTGGGTGCAGGTGCAGCATTGGGATGGGGGTGGCTGTGGGATTAAGGGGCCCCACTCAGCAGCAGCAGCAGCAGCAGCAGCAGCAGCAGCAGCAGCAGCAGCAGCAGCAGCAGCAGCAGTGTGTCTCATGCAGGCACAGTGACACAGGCTGCAGGCAGATCTGGGCCAGAGAGGCGGCAGCTCCGTGCTTGCAGCCGCTTCCTGGCAAACATCCTTGGACTCTAATAAGTTTAATGACGTGGGGGAAGCAGGAGCATTTTTTGCCCTGTAGCTCCATTTACAAAGGTTTCGGCTGAAATGTCACAGCCATCCGTCCACACCACAGGAAATTTTGGAGGATGCTCAAATGCTGCTGGAGCAGGAGAGAGAGGTAGAGCTGAGGACGAGACATGCACGCTTCCCCACGGATCCTGACACCCAGCCACGTCTGCTCAACAGACATATGATGATTTCCCCAGCCTGGCAGCAAACTGTCTCCTGCTGGTTTGTCTCACTGCAGTGCCCGAGAGGCAGCCAGGGCTTGGCATGTCAGCCTCTGGCGCCACAGGTTCTGGGAGGCAGGAGCCCTCCTGCAGCAGGGAGCCCGTGCTGGGCACCTGCCCGCACCGCTCCTGCCATCCCTGCCCGGCGCGGGCACTGCCGCCGTCCCACGGCAGCAACAACCACAGTGCCCTCCTGGAGATGCTTTCCAGGCAGAGTTTGATCCTGATATTTGTTGCCAGTCAGGGGAATGCACTCAGGAGAAAAAAAAAAAAAGGGAAAAGAGAAATGGAAAGTGTGTCACGCCATCACCCAGCGCTCCCTCGCCGGGCGCCGGGAGAAATGGCCACGCACAGGCAGCGCCTTCCATAATTTACAGCTCCTATAACAGAGATGACATATTGAAAGCTATCTGCTGTAATTACACTGAAATACATTTTTTGCTGTAGGCAAAAGTACTGTAAGGGTCCCAGGCCTCCCGGAGCAGCTGGGAACCCACTTCCCAAGTTCACAGATGTCTCCTGAATTCACCCCGAATTGGGGTGAAGTGTGGCAGCTCAGAAGCCACCACCAGCCTCACAGAGCACTGGTGCCACCCTGCCCCTCAACATTGTTTTGGGCCATTTCCTCTCTTTTTCCTGTGCGGTTGTGATGAAGCACTGAGGCAGCAGGAGCATCCCTGCTCCTACAACGTTTCTGAGCAGGTTAACAAGGCCATCACTTATAACCTGACATTATTAATAATATCTCAGGCACCAAGCAGAGGCCTGAAAAATAGTCCTGGAAAAGGGATCAAGTAGCTTGGACACTATAAATAAACAAGAGAAACAAGACAAAGCATCAGAGTCTTCTGAGCTTCCTCCCACTGTGCTGTGTGAGGCAGCTCTGCAGAGGGGAGGTGCTGCTGGAGATGAATTAAACCCAGGCTCTCCAAGCAGTTGTAGCCAAACCAAGTCTCATCAGGGAACTTAAGCAAAGTCAGGGGAAGGTTTTTACTTCTTGAAAGCAAGAAATTAATTTTTGCTTTTCAAAGTCCAGTTTTTGATACTAAATCTCTTCTAGAAAAGACATACCTGAAAATATTTCTACTGCAACAGTTGCCAATTTTATTCTACTTTAAAACTGAATTCTTGGGATCTGAAAAGAAGGAGGCTTGTGGCAAACTGTGTGTCTGGAACATCAATCCAATGCCAAACTTTTGGGTTCAGCTGTGTTTTGGAGCAGTCAGAGCTGCTGTCTGATATCAGGGGAGAGCTGCTGCATGTTGGTGCCTGTGCCCCCTTCCCTTCTGTGCAACATTTCCTGGGTGAGACAGAGCTGGTGCTCCTGCTGCTGGTCAGAGGGCTGAGCCTGAACTTCTGCATGCTGGGGTTGTCCCCTGATGGATGAAGGAATGTGCCAGTGGGCAGTGAGGGTGAGACATGTGGGACTCCTTCACCTGGAGCTCGGGGAGCCTTGGCAAAGGCGGTGCTGGGGGAGCAGTGGGTTCTGTGCCCTCAGCTCTGCACCAGGGCTCGCTGAGTGCTGCCTCACACGGGTGCTGCAAGGATGTAAATTAGCCTGTAATTTACTTTCAGTAGTGTAAAGAAAAAAAATCACTTTGCCTGAAGTGTATGCATCTTTCTTAAGGGTGTACCCAGATTTTAATTATCTAAATGTAAATACTTAACGAATTTTACTTAGAGTAATGAGCTAAAGTGCACACTACATAAATGAGATGTTCTAATTAATCATGTATGAACTACTGGTTTAAAGAAAAGCTATGTGAATTCTGCGAATGTTGGGCTATTGCCAAATTGCTAATCAGCATTTGCATTCATAGATGGCTTCACTTAATAAGTTGTGAGACGTTCAGCAAATGTTATAGGAAATTATGAGTTTTTAGATGCATAAACTTTTCACTTTTAACTCCTTCCCTCACATGATCTATTAAAATGTTGGAGAATCCTTGAAAACGTGGTTGTCAGGCATGTTACGTACATATTTTGCAGCCTGGCTTTAGAGGGAAGAGGGGAGCTAGCAGAGTTTTTGGCAGGTTCCAGCCTGCAAAGGGAAGGCAGAACAGCAGGATGTGCAGAGGTTCAGACCAGGGGGCTCTTGGTGATGGCTCAGTCTGAAATTTATATCAACATGTCACAAAAATTATATCTGGGACTGATAACTGAGGGCTCCCTGTGCCTTCCCTCAGTGCCTCAGTCACACAGCACGGGCCAGGCTGGGGCACAGTGTCACTGAAACCCCCCGGGGTGGGGACACAGTGCCTCAGAAGTGTCTCAGACTCCTTGGTGCTGCAGGGGGTACCAGGCACAGGGCTGGGGGTATTGCCCACCTGGCTGTGGGGTGTGCAGGTCCCCTCTCACACCCTGCCCTGCCTGCAGCTGGCACAGGGCTGATCCCACTGCTCCTGTCCATGGGGGTCTGGCTGGGGACATGGGGATGGGATGAGCATGGCAGGAGCAGTGCTGTGGTCACTCAGCTCCCCTGGCTGTCCCAGCACAGCTGCAGCTCTCCTGGACAGGGTGTGTGGGGTCCTGTGGCCACGTGCATGTGGAGGGGACAGGGCCGTGTGAGGGTGCCCCAGCCCCCAGTGCTGCCTTCCCCCAATAGCCAGGTTGGAGCTTGTGTCCTTGTGGGACAGCACAAACCACGTCTGAGCCTCTTCTTCCTCCACAGGCGTGTAATGAATTTACCACTCATGTAATGAACCTCCTCAGAGAACAGAGCCGGACACGTCCCATTTCTCCCAAGGAGATTGAAAGGATGGTGGGCATCATTCATCGAAAATTCAGCTCCATCCAGATGCAGCTCAAACAAAGCACTTGTGAAGCAGTAATGATTTTAAGATCAAGGTTCCTTGATGCCAGGTAAGGCAGAGGCAAGTGCCCCTGTCTCTTTTGGGGGGAAAGCAGTAATTTCTGGGCGGCCCAGCAGAGCCTGGCCATACTGGGATTAGTGTCCCCTGTCAGCAGGGATGGGTGGGAGGGGCTGCTCTGTCCCACCAAAAGCCTTCATCCATGGCTGCTGTGGAAGGGACACAGTAGGCTTTCAGAAGCAGCAAGGTCTTTTTACAAATTTTAATGCAAAGTCTGGCTTGTTTTCTCCACCTTGGACTCCTGCACCACTGTTGGAGCTCAGTGCCTGTCCCCAGGACCCACAGCCCCCTGAGTGGGCTGCTTGCTCCACAAGCTGCCAGCAGGCAGGCAGAGGTGGATTAGGAGGGGGGTTTTGGCACAGTTAGAATTGTTTTGAAGCCTGGTGAGGTGGGATAGTGATCCCCATCCCCTTCATAGGGTTCCTGAATGCAGAGCAGGGCCCTGGCAGCTGGCAGGGCCTGGCAGAGCAGGAGCAGAGCCCTGCAGAACAGGGAGGAGCAGCAGGCACCACACGGAGCCTCCCTCCTCCAGCAGCTCACGCTTCACACCTGAAAGCTGTGAGGAGCTAAACAAGACCAAAATAATGTTATTAACAAGGAGGTCACTGGCAGGTGTGGGAAATCAGGGTAATTGCAGGCAGTTGGAGGAGATGTCTATGGAGAGCTCCAGGAACGCAAAGGTAGAGCCTGCAGATGTACATTTTAAAGTGATTTCTTTAAAAAGGAGGAAGGTAAATAAGGCAAAATGAGCGGAAGCATAGTAATGAGATAAACACAGCTCTGGGGAGGGAGCCTGCCTGCTCCAGGATACAGCGCAGTTAGCACGCCGCGATACCCGCGGCAGCGCTGGGGATTGCGCTCGGCTGCCGGCTGGCCTGGGGCGCCGGCGGTGATTGCAACAGCCCTGGGGGAAGGAGCTCCAAGGAAATGTTTAACCGGAGCCTCCCAGAGATGCTCCGCAAACGGAGAGCAGCCGCTGGCACGGAGGGATGGCGCTGCAGCTGTGCAGGGGCTGCCACCACGGCGAGGGCTGGTGGCTCCTGTTGGCCACAGCACGTGTGGGTGCTCCCTGCAGGGCTCAGAGAGGTGACACACCTGTCCCTTGTGGGTGCTCCCCACAAGGCTCAGAGAGGTGACACCTCTGTCCCTTGTGGGTGCTCCCTGCAGGGCTCAGTGAGATGACACACCTGTCCCTTGTGGGTGCTCCCTGCAGGGCTCAGTGAGATGACACACCTGTCCCTTGTGGGTGCTCCCTGCAGGGCTCAGAGAGGTGACACACCTGTCCCTTGTGGGTGCTCCCTGCAAGGCTCAGGGAGGTGACACACCTGTCCCTTGTGGGTGCTCCCTGCAAGGCTCAGAGGTGACACACCTGTCCCTTGTGGGTGCTCCCTGCAGGGCTCAGCGAGGTGACACCCCTGTCCCTTGTGGGTGCTCCCTGCAGGGCTCAGCGAGGTGACACCCCTGTCCCTTGTGGGTGCTCCCTGTGAGGCTCAGAGAGGTGACACACCTGTCCCTTGTGGGTGCTCCCTGCAGGGCTCAGAGAGGTGACACACCTGTCCCTTGTGGGTGCTCCCTGCAGGGCTCAGGGAGGTGACACACCTGTCCCTTGTGGGTGCTCCCTGTAAGGCTCAGAGAGGTGACACCCCTGTCCCTTGTGGGTGCTCCCTGCAGGGCTCAGGGAGGTGACACCCCTGTCCCTTGTGGGTGCTCCCTGCAGGGCTCAGGGAGGTGACACCCCTGTCCCTTGTGGGTGCTCCCTGTAAGGCTCAGAGAGGTGACACACCTGTCCCTTGTGGGTGCTCCCTGCAGGGCTCAGGGAGGTGACACACCTGTCCCTTGTGGGTGCTCCCTGCAGGGCTCAGGGAGGTGACACACCTGTCCCTTGTGGGTGCTCCCTGTAAGGCTCAGAGAGGTGACACCCCTGTCCCTTGTGGGTGCTCCCTGTGAGGCTCAGAGAGGTGACACACCTGTCCCTTGTGGGTGCTCCCTGCAGGGCTCAGGGAGGTGACACACCTGTCCCTTGTGGGGCACAGCCTGGGCCCCGTGCAGCCCGTGGCAGGAGGGAACACAGATGGGTCTCGCTCACAAAGCCCTGAAATCCACTTGCAGTTGGAAGCCAATTAGCTCAGGGAGGGCCATGTGAGGACACATGAGCACGGCTGCCCCATCCTGTTGTACCATCCCCACCCTGGGGAGCTGTGCAGGGGCCCAGCTGACCTGTGCTGAAGGGAAGGAGGGAGGGAGGTCTGTCAGGCTGCTGGCACAGAGGGGCTCCGTGGCCGGGAGCTTTGGGCCTGGCTGTGGAGGAGCCACAGGGGAGGCTGCTGGCTCCGCACCTGCTTTACCTTTTCTGCCACAGCACGTGAATGTGGCCTGTGCTCCCGTGGGATGATCCCTGTGGGGAGGTGGGGGTGTGAAACCAGAAGCAGAGTCCAGAGCCCTGTGAGGCTGGGTGCAGGACGTGGTGTTGCTGCCTGCTGCTCCCTCCCATGGTGTTGGGGAGGCCAAAGGGATCAGGGTGTCAGGACAGCCCTGCTGTGTTGTTCTGTGCTGCAGCACAGGCTGTGAAACACAGGCTGCTCCTCCCCATCCAACCCTGCCAGGGACCTGCTGGATCTGGAGGAACAGTGGTGTTTTCCTTTCTCATTTCAGACGGAAAAGGCGTAACTTCAGTAAACAAGCCACGGAAATCTTGAACGAGTATTTTTACTCCCACCTCAGTAACCCCTACCCCAGTGAAGAAGCCAAAGAAGAGCTGGCAAAGAAATGCAGCATCACGGTATCGCAGGTAAGCAGCAGGGAGTCAGTCCTGACCCTGCACACACAGTGTTTCAGTCTCCTGGTTCCCCTTGCAGTGCTGCCATCTCAAAGTTGTTTTCCTAAGCCAATTGGAAATTCAGCCTCTAGCTACGCTGAAGTGACACAAGTGGCTTCTCTGTGGTAAAACTGCATTAGGCAGATTTGCTCCTTTTACCACACATAACAGCTGTTACTGTGAAGTTAATGCAAGAAACCCAGCACTTCCCCAGTCAGGACTGCTGTTGTTGGCTGCAGCTGCTTTCTGTGTGGGCCAAAGTACCTGTACAGCTCAGACTGGTGTCTCACAGCGGTGCTCAGGCTGATGACACCATTGAGTTTTCCTTCACCAGGCAGCTCAAAAAGCAAAACACCACTTGGCATTCCACGTGGCCTGTATGTTTGCTAGAAACCCCAATTATTCCCACACAAAATTGGCTTGTACAGCTTGGGGAAGAACTTAAACTTGTGTGCCCTGCAGTTTCCAAGTTCTGCAGCCACTCTGCTCCTGTGGAGAGGGCCGGTGTGCCAGCTCCTCCCTGCTCCCCCAGCTCCCTTATCAATATTTCAGGTCCTTGAGAGGAGCCGTGCCTGCGGCGCATGTGTTAACTATTAATGACTGCAGCCTGCAGTATTGGCATTATTAGCAAGGCAACCTTTAGCTTTATAATTAAGACCTGAGTTGAGATTTACTTTATAGGCCTCCATTGAATGCATGAAAAATTCAGGTACTTTATTGAAGACTTTCAAATGAAAGGCTGCCCAGCTCCTCCAAATTTGGAATTGCTTGACTTTGGCTGCACCCCCAGAACCATCCCTGGCAGAGCTGCCCCAGGACATGTGTGTGCCTTGCTGTCTCCTTGCCTGTTCCCTGGCATGCAGCACATACCCCACTCCAGCTGGGGTGGGAAGTGACTGTGCTGGGTGCCAGGGGAAGGTTGGGATGGGGATGGAGGAGAGGCTGTGCCATCAACACCAGCTTAAAGAAATCAAAAGCTCTTCAGTTTTGGTTAATGTAATTGGGGTAGATGACACGGGAAAAGCCCACCAGACCTGCTGAAGAGCTCTTCCCTCTGCACCCAGTGGTGAGCCCTGCCTGGCAGGGAGGGGCTCATGATCCCTTGGTGTGGACAGATAAAAAGACAGATCAAGATAAGGCTGAAGTGGCTGTAGGAAATGAGATGGAACATTTGAGAAGCCATAACTGATTGCTACTAGTGCTAATAGATCTGATTTCTTTCTTAATTGGTTGTTTGATAAGATTTAATGTATATGCTGTAGAATGAAATAAAAGGCAGGCAGATGGTCCAAGAACCCAGCAGTGGCAGAGAGCCTGTGACAGGAATATAGGTTTGTCTTTTTAATATTTGATACAGACATGAATTAGTTGTTTCTTGAATCCATTAGGAAGTCTGAGTGAGCGGTGGGAGTAGCTGCACTGTGTCCTCCATAGCACTGCATCCAGCAACCTCAGCCTTGCTGGGTGACATTGCCAGCCTGGTACAAGGGCAGTGCTGCCCACCCAGCCTGGCACCAGGGATGCAGGGCTGGGCCCTCGGCCACGGCTGGAACTTTGCTCTGGTTCCATAACTGGCAAGGTGTTATAAATGACTTGGAAAAACTGGGGTTGATATGGTAAAGCCTGGAAATGGGGCCATGTATCATGTAATGGGAGAGGAGCATGTATGAGAGAGAGGGAGTGCCTGTGATCAGCTGGTTGCTTGAGTTCCTGATGGATCTGCTGTCACAGCTAGAGTGCATGAATACCATGGATGTTCTAATCTTTGATTTCCAAAGCATGGCAGTACTGCAGGGTTAGTTGGTATTTTGTAGGTCAAACTGGGCTGGAGGTATCTTTATACTGAAAAGGGTGTGTATGTTTGAGGCCATGCAGTAGGAGAGCTCTGAGCAGGCACTACAGAACAGCCCCCACACACTGCTCTGTGACTGACAGCAGAACTCAGAGGATGCAATCACGGCTTGGAGTGAATGGAGCAGTCATTGAAACCCTGGCAGGAGCAGCATCGCAGGGGACAAACAATGGCACCCGAGGAAGTGACTGAGCTGCACCTCGCTCAGGGCTTTCATGGAACATCTCTAAGTGTGTGTATTTTCAGCCTTGACCAAGTGTCCCTTGGACCTTGCCGTGCCTGTCACCATGCCCCATTTACCTCCTGTGCTGCAAATACCCTGGAGGGCCAAAGAGCTGGAAGAAGGAATAAATGACATTAAGGGATGGCTTTCCAAACTCTGGAGCTGTTGGCTCGTCTTTGATGAAGAGGCTTTGTCTTTTCCCTGGCTGAGCCAGGCTCCTCTGTAGCCTCTCCTAACGATGATCCCAAGTGTTTCTCTCTTGTACTGTCAGTGCCTTGTACATGCTGGGGGCAGATTCATGGCAGAACATTTTCTCCCTCAAACACTTAATTAGTGAGTGTTTTGGGTCATCCTCCCCCCAGATTAAGCTGCTGACTGGAAATCCTGCTGCCATGGCACTTTACTGAGCTGCAAAGAAAATTGTCTCCCAGAATCGTTTCATTGCAGGTGGGAGATCGATGGTTTCACTTTTGATATCGGTGTTTAAAATAATATGTAGAGAAGGTTTTTCAAGAAAAACATAAAGGCAAACTATTTATTAAGATGAACACCCCACACAATTTCATTTTTAAGAGTGCAGAAAAGGTAATTCTGAGGAAAAAAATGTCCTTAGCCGAGAACATTGTCGGCTGTAATTTAGAGCTACCCCATCAGCACACATCGGAGCGAGATAAACTGTATCGTCTGCTCTCCCCTGGCATGGCTGCAAGGCTGATGTTTTATACTTTTGCAGATGAGCCTCTTTCAGGGTGTCACAAACAACCATCAGTCCATCACACGGGCTGGAGAGAGGGCACAGCCAGCGCTGAGAGCGGGGCACTGGAGTACAGCAATAACATTTTTCACTGCTTCAAACAAAAGAAGGATGTGGTTGACAAGGGAATATATTTAACATTGTTTTAAAGAAAGGGTGCAGGAGCTGGTTTCCAGCACACCTCTGGTCCCTGCTGCTTTTGGGTGTTTCTGTGAGCAGGTGGACAGGGAAAACTGTGGATGGAGGGGCTCTTACCCCTAGGACTTTATGTGCAAAGCAAGGAGAAAAGCTGCAGCATAATAAAATAGTTCTGGAGGTAAAATTCTTGCGTTTAGATCCTAGACTGTAATTGTGCAACATTGATTTTTAACATTTTCTGGTTTGTACCATGTTTTAGGTGTGGAACATAGACTGTGTGCTACAAACATGGAAACACAGTGGAAGGATTTCCACAATCCATGAATCTGTAGCTCCCTAATTCCAGCAGCTCTTGCGTCAGCTGCGTCTTTGCCGAATGAGCACTGATTTATCCCAGGAAATCACCCACTCTGGAGACACGAGGCAGGCCTGCCCCATCTCAAATCCCACATTAGGCATCTTGATGATTTCAGTAATAATTTATTGTCTTTTCATTTAACATTGCAATTAACATGATAAATAAGTGCAACAGTATTGTTTGAAATGTAATATACAATTAAGCCCAATTAATTAATTGGCCTTCAATGATCAGGAGGAGAAAGATGTTCATTGTTTTTTTTATGTGAAGAGATAGTTTGTTTTAATGAAAAATGTGTTGTGAGGCAGCTCATGATGGAGACAACCTCCATGTTTGGGGTGAGCACGGGGCTGGGAGAGAAGCTGGGTCCTGGTGCTGAGTGGGGAGCCCAGCACCTGCACCCCGGTCTTCCCTGGGACCATGGCAGTGCCAGCCAGGTGAGGTGTGCTCCAGGCGAGCAGGGATCCTAAATCCTGCCTGGCACAGCCTGCTGCAGCACTGCCCTGGCCCTATCCTGGCCAGGCCCAGCTGCCTGTGTCAGCCATGCCCACCCAGCTGTGGCCACAGCCCCTGGGGGTCCCCGCATGTCCCTGAGTGTCCCCACATTCCCCGGGCTGGGGCACGCTCTGCCCTGCACTGCTGTGCCATGGGAGCACAAGGAGTCCTTGGGCAGAGGGGACAGGGTGGTGGCTGTGGCACCCTGGCTGCTGCAGCTCCTCTGGCACAGCACAGGGCATGCCTCGGTCTGAGGGAGAGTTCAGCATTTCTGGGTATTCATTTGGATGTGGTGTGCGGGTTAAACATAACGTACGAGCACTGCTCCTCTCATTGCTTCCAATTAAACCTTGCTTGTTAGTTTAACCTCTAGGTAATCCCATCAAACAATTGATGTCAAGGAAACACTGCCCACAGTGGCTCTGGATGAGTGGCCATTAATTTTAATTGCCTTGATATTAAAGATTAAGAAGTATTGGGACTAGCAGAATGGAAACGATCTGATGTCAAGCAAATCCACTCGTTGAGGCTTCCCCAGGCTGCTGGTGATATTAAAATTTTACTGTGAGAATTAAATAAACCTTTATTAGTGATGGCTGTTGTTTGATTGGTCCAGGGGCGTGCATAAACAGAGGGGTCTCGTGCACATCCGTGGACAATACAGTTGATGTGCAGAGATTCCTCAATTATGATACTGTTAATAAAGCATAATCTGATTGTACACAATAATTATTTGCTGGGTTTCATTAATGTATTATTGCTTCTCTGACTGACAAGGTGATATTAAGTGCAATATATAGAATATGGTGGAGTATTATCAGGGGAGCAGGATGCATAAGGTGCCTTCCATATTACTGGTAAAGGCCAGAGGTTTTTCCATTAATTGTGGTTAAACAAAAGCTGTGCTGCATCAAATACAGCAGGATTTGACTCCTGCCTCAGCAGGATCCTGAACTGGGTGCTGTGACAGGACCCCAGCCCCCGCCATGCCCTGTGGCTGCCTGATAACCACTGGGCTGTCACTGGTCCCTTCCCCTTTACTGCTGGAGCAGTTCTTTTATTGTCTCTGCTGCGTTGGCCATTGTCCATGTTCCAAACTGGGTTTGTTATTTAGGAGCTCTATTACAGCAGCTGAAGTTAAACAAAGCCCCTAAGCAAGATTGTACAAACTTCCCTGAGCGGCTCCAGGCGTGACCCCTGTGCGGGTTAATAGCCGGTGCCCTGGGAGCCACCTTGGCTTCAGTACAGCATCTTCAAAGGGACATGACAAAGTGACTTTTCAACCATTATTGATTTATATGATTCCTTTCATTTTCAGCCAACCAAACACGATTCTGTGAGTGGGCTGCCAAGGTTGTTCCAGCCCAAAAATAAAGAACAATTGCTCTCACTGCCCGCTTGCCCTCAGTCAAGCGGGCCCTGGTCCCCCCTGAGCAGCTTTCTGGGTCTTGCACCAGTTTTGTTGACAAATGGCCCATGGTGGTAGGGGACAATGCTGTGGTACAGCAAGCTCCAGCATACGTGCAGTCATCAGTCACTTGCTGTGCCTCAGTTTGCCAAGAAAGCAGCAGAGCCAGGTCCTGCTCAGCTCCATGGTGATGTTTGACTGGTCTTGGTTAACACTCAGTTACCTGGAGCAGGTATGGGTTGTGTTTCTGGCATCTCAAAGTGACATCTCAAAGGGATCCTGCTT
>OU383790.1:542805-612805 GCA_910950805.1 Acrocephalus scirpaceus scirpaceus | reverse complement strand
ACAGCCGGAGGAGTGCGGGGCCATCCCCTCGCAGAGCATCTCCCCTCAGCCCCACAGCCAGCCCGTGGTGTAATTAAAATAGCAATGGTATCAATTGACTTGTTTTTGCCTTTGCAGGCTAATGGAGGCTGGCAGGACGCAACCACTCCATCTTCTGTGACTTCCCCTACAGAAGGGCCGGGAAGTGTGCACTCGGATACCTCTAACTAATCTCCTAGCAACACTTTTTCCCTGAGCTGAGATGCCTTGATTAGCGCATTCAGAGTTGCAGGAGAAAAAGGAAAGAGTTTTTTTGTAGCCAACCACCTACAGCTTTACTGTAAAACCTTGTCTTATTAGAAAACTTGGTAAATCTGTTTTTTAAAGGTATCATAATCATTTGTATTTATACTTAAAACACACAATGTTAAAAAGCACTTTATCCAATTAGGCCAAGATTTAGCATTGTTTATAGCCCTGTAACTATTTTATCATAATTTATTATCAGCAGTTTTAATGATGTTGGTCTAACAGTTGCCAATTACTTGGCCTTAAGGGTAAAAGTACAGGACAAGCTTAACCTCAGTAGCAAGAGCAGACACAAAGAACCGCCTCACCCAAATTTAATTGTGTGCATATTTCCATGGAAAGTCGACAGGAATCACAGACTTTGATTGTGTTTCATCTTTTCATATCTCTCACAGAGCTGGAATAAAAAGAGCTGTTCAGTTATTTCGGTTAACAATGGTCGTGTTTAAGAATCCTTATTCGTCACATTTTTTGTTGAGATCTATTGTCTTACAAATTAGATTGGAAACCAGGAGCATCTTTTCTTGCTAAAGCCCCCCCCGGAGCCCGAGTCTCCTCTCCGTAGCCCGGCACGGACACAGGTTGTTCTTGGGAGATGACGACTCTTGCTGCTGGTCTCTGTGCACGCCACCACCCGGGGTTTTACAGTACGAGCTGGGTGCTACCCACGCCTGCCAAGGGCTGGTGCCTCTGCTTGGCAGCAAACCACAAACAAAGGAAAAGGAAAGGAAAAAAGCACCGTGATATGGAGTGTTGTACATAGTGTAGCAAAAGAGTATTTATACATCTCACCAATCAAACACAGCTTTATTACCTCATGCGAACTCATACAAACCAATAGACTTTCAACATGTTCTGTAGCTTAGAGTGCTCACTTACTACCTCTGAACGATACTCACGCTGTAGTTTGTCTCTTTCTTATCTTTTTTGCATCTTGTAATTAACTCTTTGTTTCCCCACGAAATGTAATGTACATTGTAATCTCCTACAAATCAGGGTTGCCTTGGCAACTGCTAAAGAAGCGGAAGTGGAAACATGGGGTCTTAGGTTGGACACAAAACAGTGCAACTGTTGTAAATACTGAGAAGCATCTTGAATGTTCTTCATCTTGTTACTAATACACGCAAAAACCAACAACTAATTGTAATGCATACAGACTTCAGTATTCAGTACTGTACATCCCCTGGATTGCAGGGGCCCTTTCTCTCTCTCTTTTGTATTGTATGCGATTCTGAAACTGATTGAGTCATGAAAATAATTTGTGGCAGTGATTCTAATGTATTAAACCGTTTCGTGTTACTTTCTAACTGGATTACACCCTGGATTGAAAAGTCTTCCTCGTGGTAGTTATATGTAGTTTCAAACATGAATAAACTTTTTGCTTTCATGATCAAACGTTGACGTAATTTCTTCCTGCTCAGTTCAAGTCAGCCTGAGGAGATGTGTCGGTCTCCAGGAGAGCGAGCTGGCATGGAGCAGGAGCTGAGCATCTCTGTAAACACCAGCAGGTCCTTGTGCCCTCTTGCCAGGAGAGAATTGGAAATCCTGGGAGAGGCACACCCTGGGCAAAGGCTTCCACCTGCCAGCGCTGCCTCCACTGCCACCCTGCTCTGCTTGGGAGCCACAAATCAAGTGGAGGTAAAGGAAGGGGTCAGGCCTTTAGATGAGTTTAAAAACCATCATCATATTCACTCTTAATTACCATTTTTATTTAACATTAACTTTGGAGCTATAGCCTCAGCTAACAAGTCTAATGCGATTATAAAAATATTTTTCTTTATTAAAAAAACTTTTTTGGAAGGACGTATATATATAAATGCTAATTTTAAGTCTTTTTAATAAAGTAAAGGTCAATAACAGGTAATAGCCTATTTACCATATCTCAAGGAAATTGACTCACAGGAAATCAAATTAACGTTAATCACTTGCAGCAAATGGTCTTTGATAAATATAACTACTCACTACTTGGGTTAGTGCAGCTAGGCAGGAGCAGGCTGAGCGCTCACCACACCAGCCCTGCCAGGCTGGAGCTGCAGCTCGATGGCTCTGAGGAGCTGCTGGGCCATCACCTTCCCTTCCCTTTGGCTGTTCAAGCCTTCAGGTGTTGTTTTGGGGCCTGAACAATTATTTGCATGATTCAATGAGCTTGTGGTTCAGCTTTTCTCGACAGTTCTTGTATCGGATTGTTTTGTAAAATACCTTTGTTCTCCCACCCTCCCCCCTGGGCCGTGGTGACCCTGCACCCTGCGCTGTCCCGCACCAGTGAGTGCTGCTGTTCACAGAGCAGACTCACCTCCATCAGGTTTGGAATTGAACGTGCTTCTTCTTCTACAGGTGATGCATTTAAATAAACGAGTAAATAGCTAGACATGCATTGCAAAGCCTTTGTTACCAGTTAACGGGAGCTGGGGCAGGTGGGGACTGTGGACTGCCGAAGACTTCTGCATGCTGAGGACAAAGCACCCAACAATTTGCATTTGCTAATGGAGCTCCCCAAGTCCGCACGCTCAGTGCTCGTGCTGCAGCTCAGTGGAAACGGTGTTTTATATTTTCAATGTAAAGTGTGTCAGCGGAGGCGTAGTAGGCAGCGTAATGAACACTCAGACGTCCCTCATCTTGATCACATCTCTGCTGGCCACAGGCAAGGACCTGTCACACACTGAGGAGGTTCATAGGAAGGCCATCAACAACCTTTGGGCCGCCCTTGCGTGCCCCACGCCCGCTGGGCATCATTAGCTGCTGCTTTACAGCATTAAGGCTTTGGGTCCCTTTGAATTACAAGTGCAATTTGGCTTTTCCTTACGTTGGAGAGCAGCCACGTGGTTCCATGGCAAATAATAAACATCTTATCCTTGAGGCCTAATCACGCATCAGGGAGGTTTGCTGCCAGCACCAGTACTAGGATCAAGCTGCTGATGGTGTATTGTGTTTCACCCAGTGGCTACACCCTGAAGGGTGTCGGAGCCTCGCAGGAGGAACGGCTCACACCAGGGGAGGAGACCCTCAGCCCTCCCACCCTGCCAGCCCAGCAGCACCATCCTGATCGCCTGCGCCCACCTCTGAGCTTTTGGCACACGAGAACCCTGCAGCCAGAGCCCAGCAGCCATGGGAGGTGCCAGCCCTGAGACCCTGTGTGGAGCACAGCAGGACCAAAAGGAGGATTTGCAGCAGGTCCCAGGAATCGCCACCTCCTGTGCTTGGCACTGACCTGACTGAGGCACCCGTCACTGGGACAGGCACGAGGGTGTCTGGAGGAGAGACCCACGGTGCCCCCCTGGGCACAGCTCACTGCCACCTCTGGGAGCAGCCCCGGCTCTGTCTGACCTGCTGTGCTGTGGGGACAATGGCACTGCCACGGCTCCGGGGTGTCCTGCAGGAGGAGCCGTGAGAAGCCCTGCAGCTGGGGAGACACCACGCCTCTGATTTGTGACCTGCCGAGCCATGGGAGCAGCCCCACAGCCTCACAGCCCGCAGAGAACAGCAAACCTTCATCTGCTGACAGAGGAGCAGGTGACAAACTCCCCCTGTGCCCGGCTCCCTGTGTATCCGGGCTTGGATGCAACGAGGGATCCTGAGCCCAGGAAGGGAAGAGCTGGGGAGACCTTGGGGCATGGCAGGATCCGTGCCCCTCGGGGCTGGGTACTGGGGGCAGCTCATGGGTGTGAGGCTGAGCTGCGCTGTGTGATCCCACTGAAACCTCCTGACCACACGTGAGCCCATGTGCAATGCCACTGCCAGTATCTGTGCCATGTACTTCCAATGTGATAAAAGTAACTGAAGATGTTTCCAGTTTGTGTTAATAAAATACATCTTTTTTAAAGAATGGAATTCTTCAAAGATTGGCAAATTTTATTTTATTTCATTAGCTTTAATGTCACTGCCATATGGACTGTGAAGAAAAGTGAACCATTAGATCAGAGGGACTGAGTTATCAGTGTGACACAGAAAGCTCTGATACAATTGTTAAGGATAAGCCCTGGAGTGATTTATTGCCTGCATTGTATTAGCCACAGAGGAGTTATGATATGCTCTCCATTCCTGTATCATATTAGGATTTTATTAGTCTAATATGACATGGTAATATAATATATGATTAGGATTCCCATCCAGTGATCCTTTCTTTGGTTGTAGGGGCTGGAGAAGGTTTTGTGTGCATCAGATCCTGGGCCATCATGCCCAGGGAGGATGGGGGTACCTGGGATGGCACAGTGGTGCAGCAGTCTCCTGACCTTCCCAGTGGGGACATGGGCCCCTCACCTTCTGTGGGCACCTCGGGCCGCCTGTCTGCCACCGGATTTGTTTCCCCTGAATTACAAAGCCACTGGTGCTTTCCTGCAGCTGGGATAGTGGAAGGAGGGAGCTGGCATCGCGGTCCTTGCTGACAGCCGAGCCGCAGGTCTGGGCTGTGTCCCTGCAGAAATGGGAACTCGTCCCTGCCGTGGGGGAGCGCAGGCACCGCCCGTGCCAGGGGCCCTGCAGCACCAGCAGAGCCGATCCCCCGGGCTCAGCGCTGCGAGGAACGATTGGCACCGGGCTCTGGCCAAAGCTCCGTGTGCCCCGGCGGGGAGGGGAGCCGGGGCTCGGGTTTGGTTCAGCCTCGGCTGGCACTGGCGCTGATTGCTGCGCCTCCTCACCGTGCCCTGATTGCTGCCCCTCCTCACCGTGCCCCCCTTACCCCCATCTCACGTGTCCCTACCCTCTGGAAACCCAACTTACCCAACAAATCCTGAGGACAAACTTTTCTTCAAAGTTTCCCTGGCGTCCCCATCCGCGTGTCTCGCAGCCCCGCTCCGCCTGGGAGCAGCTCGGAAGCAGACGCTGTTTGTAGCCTCATTCTTGCCTCCAGCAGCAGCAGCAGGAGGAAGAAGTTCAAGCATGTCAGAGCGCTACTAGGTGCTAAATCCCAAAATCTATATCAAAGCCTATTTGATCATCTTCCTGTCATTGATATAATAAAAAGGATTAATTTATTGGAGGCTGCCAAAACCCTCATGTGGCAACAAATTTAAGGATCGTGTTTACACAGGCTAATTAAATCCGGTTACTTTCATTCCTCCCCGCGGGTGCTGAGGTGTGCGCTGGAGAGCCCCTCCTGTTCCTGGGGTGTCCCCGATGAGCACATCGCCGGGCCAGGGACCCCCGGAGGGGAAGGGACCCTCCTCTTCCTCCTCTTCCTCCTCCTCCTCCTCCCCCCAGTGCCCCACACGCTCAGCTCTCTGGGGAATGTGTCCCACGGCCACCCCTGGCTGCGGGGGAGCCCGGGAGAGGCTTTGGGAGAGCAGACGGGGCCATTGCCCGTGGTGAGAGATCACCTATTAACGCCTGCTATTTGTATAATAAAAGGTTGCATTTTTTTGTGGAAAAATTCAGCATAAAGAGCACGCGTCATTAAGTATGGAAATCCAGAATTTTATTAGCAATCTGCTAGATCTGAACTGACGCCAATTAAACAAAAAAGATATCATTTATAAAAAGGCAGAGTTCAAGTTGTATTAAATATGAAATGCAATTTTCTGCTGGTTGTGATTTATTACCATTGGTACATTGTTCAAAGAAGCATGTTATATTTCAATAGAGAAATATTGTTTATTCATTAATATTTTAAAACTTGCTTATTGCTGTGTATGACTCTCCTGCAGAATGAAACTTATGATTTAAAACATGAATTAATAAACACATTTGAAAGTGTTAGACAATATCACAACCGCTCATTTTTCATTTTACTGAGAGCATATTAAACTTTTATAATTCCGTACTATTATTTTCCAAATAAAGGTGTGGGCTCTAAATTGCTAATTTCAGGTACAGATGAGAGAAAGCAATAACAGATGTTGGGAATCAGTCACTACGTCCTGCTAATACGGCTCAATACTTTTGTTCTCACATTATTCACAAATCCCCTGTTCAGCACCACAGCCCCCTCAGGGAGCCCAGGGTGCCCCGAGTGCCTCTCCTGGAGGGTCAGGAAGGTCCCAGGTACATCAGACTGGAGAGAAGGGTGAAGGTTCCAGGTGTGCTGGGCCAGGAGGGGATGCTGAGGGCTCCAGGTACGCTGGGGCCGCAGGGCTGCGTCGCGCTCTTAACGCCAGGAAACGTTTGATAGAGGCTGACATCCTAAATGAGGCCGAAAATATTTTATACAAAATGTGATAAAGCAGTAATGATCCCAGAGGCCTCGGGTTATCTTGGTGATTACCTGCACCCACCACTTGAATCAGCAACATTAAGGGGTCCGGACCCGATACGCGGATCCCTCGGAACTCATTAGCCCTGAGTACTTTATACAGACTCACCTCTCAGCTGCTTGATTCAAACTAACCTTTTTTGTATCTTAAAATCTCTGCTGCCACAGCCTTGCTGTATTACCATAACAATAACCAGTATTTCAATTTTAAGAACTCATTTTTCCTCAAATAGAAAGTGCCAATCAATTTAAGGAGCAGGAGAGGCACGCTGGAGCACAGGCAGGGCACGTGTGCTCGGGCCTCGCCCTCCTGCTCCAGCCCATTCTGCATGGGAAGCATCTTCCTGCACTGCACTTTTCCTGCTGGCCTCTGCTCCTGGCTCTGCAGCACACGCTGGGCTGAGGGGATTCACCTCAGAACCTGAATCCTTGTGGGGGAAGTAATGGAAGGGGCTGGGGAGCTGACATTTGGAATGCTTCCCCAGTCCCCAGGGAAAGGCCAGGAGTCGGGGTCACCTGGGATTGGCAGGAAAATCCCTGCCCCATCACTCTGCCCACAGCTGGGCAATGGCTGAAGGGGCATGGGGGTCCCCAGGGTCCTCAGCACCCCGGAGGCACAGGCAGTGCCCTGCTGCAGGTGGCTGAGCACTCCAGCCCAGCTGCTCCCCATGACTCCAGTCAAGATCCTGGGGTTTTGGGGAGGGGTCCAGGCCAGGTCAGAGCAGGGGAGGGGCCCAGGCAGAGCCAGTGTCTGTGCCTCATCTGATCCATGGTGGGATTTGTGCCACCATGGCCCTCACACCTGACAGTTAATGTGAATTAACTCTTCACCTCTTCACTGGGCAAAGCAAATCGGCAGAACTTATTACTCCAAGCCAGTCAATTAATTAAAGTTCAGTGCTTAATCAAGTTCCTGTGGTCATAAATGGGGCACAGGGATTTCTCTCCCCTGAGCACCCATGCTCAGGGCTTACATAAAGCCGTGTACAGTGTCAGACACTCCTTGTGTGATTCCTCCTCAAATTAGCCCCACTTGTCCCCACTGGTCCCAGGGCAGCCACCTGGGGGCTGAGTGGGCTCTCTGTGGTGGGCTCCAGGCTGGGGGTTTGTCCTGCCATGTCTAGGGCAGTGCTGGGAGGGTGGGAGGTGTCTCTGGGCACTGTGGGGTGCAGGGATTGGGAAGTGTCTGTGCCACCCCCAGAACCCCCAGCTCCTCCCTGGAGTGGGCACACAGGAGGCTTCACTGGGAAACCCATCTTCCCCCAGCTTGGCTGGACAAAGAGCCACAGCAAAACCTGCTCTGGGCACACAGGGAATGTCTGTGGGACAGGAGGGCTGGGCACCACAGCCCTGAGCTGGAGGGCACCAGGGAGGAACACAGCACGGAACTGCAGGCACCCAGCAGAACAATGCCTGTCCAACAGGCCTGCCCCTGTGCTCCAGAGACTCTCCAGCCCATCCATAACTGGGAAGGAGATGCTGTCCAGCCACATGGGCAGCAGATTCAATTAGGTTTCTCTCTCCCAGAACGTGGCACGAGAAGCAATCTCTCTTTTTTGAAGAATGTAATAACAGAGTGCAATGGAAATGCGTCGAAGAGACTCCAAGAACAGGATCCCTGCCTTAAATCTTGAAAGCAGTCAAGAAAAATATGTTGTTTACCTGAATTTGTTTTTCATAAGGTCTCCCAGAGGATTAATAAACTAACCTTTCGTCTGTGAACACCTGGTCCTACACACCATCAATAACCTGCTGCACCCTCCACGTCAGTGTGGGAGAGGCAGATTGCAAGAGCCTCAACAGGAGTCCCCAAAATGCCTGTGACAGAGAGGACAGCCAGGGCTCTGCCTGTCCCCAGGGCTCTGCCTGTCCCCAGGGCCCTCTGGCTCCACAAACACGGAGCTGGATTGGGCCCATGTCCCAGATGTGGCCCTGAATGTAAATCTGGGGCTCCCCAGCTGCAGCAGGGCTCCCCCAGAGCACCACTGCCCTGGTGGGGGGGGTCCCTGGCACTGCCCTGCCTCTGGGGGGGCCCGGGGGTGTGAAGGGAGCCAGGTGCCCTGGCAGCAGCACCCTCCTCTGAGCGGGTCTGTGGGCTCGAGCCTGGCATCCCTTAATTGATTGATCGGCTCGGACTGTCAGCGCTTACAGAGATAATTCAATTTATAAAATCCTATTAAGTAGTGAAAGATTTTTTTGATTGTTGAATTGTTTCCTATGTTATGCAAGTCATTTTGGTTCCTCTCACTTGGAAATCCACTTCCCATTTGCCAGAGCTGGCCATGGAGCCATTCACCTCCTCTGGCTGGTGCTCAGATGCTCCGAGGGTGGGTGAGTACAGGACAGGGGCAGAGGGCAAAGGAGATGCCCCAGGCTCGTGGCCTGCCAGTGTCCCATGGCATCCTGGTGTCCCAGTGTCCCATGGTGTCCCATGGCATCCCAGTGTCCTGTGGTGTCCCAGTGTCCTATGGCACCCCAGTGTCCTGTGAGGTCCCAGTGTCCTGTCACATCCCAGTGTCCCGTGGTGTCCCAGTGTCCCACAGTGCCCCGGTTTGTGGGACCATCCCTGCAACTTTCCTGCCACTCTCACCTTGGGCATAGGCAGGGCTCTGGCAGCAGCTCCCCCCAGCAGCCCAATCCGTCCCTCTGCCTCGGTGTTCCCGAGCAGCACCAGGACCCTGTGGCTGCCCTGGGTGCACGCAGAGCCGGGGTACCCGGGTGCCCCCCACCCTGGTGACCCCAGCGGTGGAGCCGGGCGCAGGCAGGGGGAGCTGGGGCTGCCGTGTGGCTGCTGAAGTTTGGTTCCCATTTTCAGCTCTTTGTTTCCATCCCCCACCCCCACCCTGATGCAAACTCCGCTCTCTGGTTTGTTTCCATAGAAATCCTCAGCTGTAAATCCTTAAGTAACTTTTTTTTTTATTTATAGTGTGCTATTAATGTCCTTTCAAGCCGAGGACTCCAGGAAATGAAATAATAGAAAAGGCACCACTTTGAAATGCATCCAGGCATTTATTGTTAGTAAGTGAAAAAGTAACATGAGCATTTAAAGAAAATATTGGCAGATAAATTGGGTTTTAAAGAAAATATAATTGGATATAATTTCTGCTTCATTCAGTTAAATATTTATTGTTTTATTGACTTATTTTCTTTTATTTATAATAAGAACCTTAAGCTGAAATTTAATTTTCTTGATATAAATATACGTTTTCATAGAAAATTTGGCATTAAAAAATGTTATCTCAGACATTAATGGTTTTGATAAAAGCATGCAGCTTGTGCAAGGGTTTGGTTTGGATATTTCCGACCTCAGTAAATATGAAGTAGTCCCTATAATCATCATTATCATAACAATTACTATTATTCTAATTAATGGGTAAGCCTAATGGCAATGCATGCACATGGAAAATCAGCGCTTGCTGCATATTTGAGTTCTTCCCACAGTTTTTGCTGAGATCTGCAGAATTTGAGCTGCTCGGAGGAGCCCTGCCCTGGGCAGGGGCAGCTGAGCTCCCGCCCCGTTGGGGTGAGGATGGAGCCTTCTCCCTGCTGGGGCATGGCAGTGTGGGCTGTGCCTGTCCTGGGGCTACCAAAACTGGAAGGGAGAGCTCGAGCCCCTTCCCCTGCCCTGCTGAGCCCCCCGATGGGACAGCCAGGCCCTGTGCCAGTGGGGGACCTTTCACAGGGACAGGGAACAGCCCAGCTCCCAACAGGGATGCAGCTGAACCCCCTGCAGATGGAAATGGAGTTTGGATTCAAACCAGTGCCACAGAGGTGAAAGGCTCTGGGCTTCATTACCGGCCCCTGGAGTCGCCCTGTCCCCCTGAAATATGTCATGCACACTTCAAACCTTTCCATTTTTATGGGCAGGTTTAACTGCAGCACAGAGAAGCTTATATCAACAGTGAAAAAACGTCCGGCAAGAAAAGGCCTGAAATGGTAAATATTTAACAGGTCCTTTCTGTCCTCTCCTTCTATGTATTAAAATAATTAGTTTAACAAAGAGGACTCTGTTTCCCCTGTGTCTGAGCACGACGTGTCTGGTGCAACAGCCCAGCTGTAATTCAGTCTCGGGCCCTGCTGGCATTTACACTCGCTGCTCCAGCCTCTCCCCCGGCCTATGGTGTCAGCAGCACATCTTGATTGAATTACAGCTCTGGGTTTGCTTAGGAGCCAGGGGTTACTCCAGATGTAGTTGAGTTGTAGGTATCTGTCCGTGCTGATTTGGGGAGATAGGCCCTCAGGAAAATCAGGAGACCAGATGTGGGACGGTGCTCCCGGCCCCAGGGCCACACGGCCCGGAGCCCTGGCAGGCCTGCAGCAGCTCGGGGCGTTTGCCTGCTGCCCCCACGGTGCTCCCACACTGGGGCACAGGGCTCCCCTCACTGTGACCCTATCCCCGGGCACAGGGCTCCCCTCACGGTGCCCCCATCCCCGGGCACAGGGCTCCCCTCACAGTGTCCCCCCCCTGGGGCACAGGGCTCCCCTCACTGTGACCCTATCTCCGGGCACAGGGCTCCCCTCACGGTGCCCCCACACTGGGGCACAGGGCTCCCCTCACGGTGCCCCACCCTGGGGCAGAGGGCTCCCCTCATGGTGCCCCCACACTGGGGCACAGGGCTTCCCTCACGGTGCCCCCACCCTGGGCCACAGGGCTCCCCTCACTGTGCCCCCATCCCCGGGCAGAGGGCTCCCCTCACGGTGCCCCCATCCCCGGGCACAGGGCTCCCCCCACAGTGCCCCCACCCTGGGGCACAGGGCTCCCCTCACGGTGCCCCCACCCTGGGCACAGGGCTCCCCTCACGGTGCCCCCATCCCCGGGCACAGGGCTCCCCTCACGGTGCCCCCATCCCCGGGCACAAGGCTTCCCTCACGGTGCCCCCATCCCCGGGCACAGGGCTCCCCTCACGGTGCCCCCATCCCCGGTTACAGGGCTCCCCTCACGGTGCCCCCACCCTGGGGCACAGGGCTCCCCTCACAGTGCCCCCATCCCCGGTCACAGGGCTCCCCTCACGGTGCCCCCATCCCCGGGCACAGGGCTCCCCTCACGGTGCCCCCATCCCCGGGCACAGGGGTGCCCTCTGAGCAGCGAGAGGAAATCCCGGCCTGCAGCACCACTGGCACGCGTTGCCAGAGATGGCGGCTGAGGAAGAGACACATCAGCTCAGCTCATCCCTGAACTGAAACTCCAGGCAGACTCTGGAAAACAGGATGGGAGGGATGAGGCGTCGGGAGGGTCCGGGCTGTGCCGGGCAGCGCCGGGCCCTGGGGACAGCACCGGGCCCTGGGGACAGCACCGGGCCCTGGGGACAGCACTGCCGGCGGTGCCCGGGCGGGGACAGGGCTGTGCCCAGTGTCCCTGCAGCACCCAGAGGGCACCGCAGGGGCTCTCGGTGAGCACAGGCGGGGTTCCCTCGCGTCTGGCATTTCCCACCGACCCCGCCGGGGGCACGGGCTGCCAGACCGTCCGTGCCTTCGGGCCTTGGACACGGCAGCTTTTTGGGAGTGGTGACTCCCGGGGCTTCGCTGCCCGGGGAGGAGGAGGAGGAACACGTGCCCGGGGATGTCCCACGGGCCGCTGGCGCCGCATCCATCCTGCCTTTGTCCGCACCCTCGGGCAGCGCCAGCCAGGGCCTTCCCCTAATTTGTCTTGTTAATCAGAGCCAGCACACTGATCAGTCATGGTGAGAGCTGGGATAATTGCAGACTCAAAATAGCACCGATTTAAATCTTTCAGATGATAATCTCTTGCCTCGGAAATGCTCGCCCTGGCTTAGCAGCCGGAGAGGGTTCCTGGCAAACCTCTCCCGGGAATGCCGGGCAGGAGCAGAGGGCAGGAGAGAGGGGCACCCCCAGCCGGGATGGGCACCCCCAAGCCCCACAGAGAGATCCGGGTGGGACACACAGCCCTGAGCTGCCCAGGGTGGCTCTGGGGAGCGCCGAGCTCGGGAAGAGGCCACGGGCAGCAATTCTGGGGGCTCCTGGCTCTGTCTGTGCCCCCTGTGCCAGCCCCGGGCGTGGGCACTGCCACCCTCACCCGTGTCACTGCTGCCCCCAGAACCAGGCTCCTCTCCTGCCTGCAGTGCCAACATTCCCAGCAGGATCTATATCTTTCCATAGGCAGTTTGTTTCATCACAGTAACATAATAATGTGCTGAGAAGAGCTCATAGTTGTGAATTAATGTTTAAAAGCTCTCACTTTTGGGTTGTTGAAATGAATGTTAATTTGACAAATGGCAGCCATTGGGATCGAGGCGGCATTAACATGGAAATCAGAGTTAACCTCCAGCGGGGCGGGCGCAAGGTGAGAGGAGCAGCCGCGGCAGCCGCTGTAGTTTTTCACCTGATGCTCACACTGTAAATACTGCCAGTGCCCGATCTATTTATAGAACTAATTTAAAGGCTAGTTCAGGGAAATCTGAATGACATCTCCTTAAGAGAGGCAATCGTGGGGTATCTTGGAATATGTCAGGCAGCTCTCTTGCTTTCTCTCTCAAAAATACTCATATGTCCACTAAATCAATTTGCTTTTCTCTTGTAACTGCATTTGCAGGGCCATTCTTTTCCATTTTCTGTCACTGTCACACGCTAATTCATGTCACTCTGCTGTGCAGGAGGGCCGGTGCTGCCCCTCTGCACGTCACCAGCACAGCTCCCCCGTCCCTCCTGGACCTGTGCCCGGCCTGGAGGGGTCCAGGGGGCTCGGGGTTCACACCGGGGCTGAGGGTCACACCCCAGGGTGCTGCTCTGCTCCTCTGGGTCTGGACATGAACCTTTGCAGAAGCAAAGTGCTTCTCCATGTGCTGGTGCATCTCCAGGTTATCTTCTGTGGGGTGGGGGGATCCTAAGGATTTCCACATTTTTTTCCCCTATTATTTACCTTGTTTTCCTTTGGTTATTTATTTATTTATTTACCTTGTTTTCCTTTGGTTTTCACTTAGGAGAAAGGATGAGAGTTTTCAAATAGACAAAAGAATGCAATGCCAAAGCCCTGTGTCCTGGGAACAATTGGAGCAGAAAATCCAGGGGGAAATATTCTGCTTAGGGCAGTGGCTCTGGAATGAGGAGAGATCTCCTAAGGCTCCACACCCGTGCAGGTGAGTTGGACTTGCTGGGGAAGTGCCCATGGGAACAGGGCTCCAGCAGCCACTCACCCCTCCCAGGAGACAGCATTTAACATGGCCCTGGCCAAACAGGAGAGCAGCCCCCCTCAGTCCTCTCCACCTCTGGATTCCTCAGATGATGTTTTTAAAATCGAGGTGGAGAGGAGGCTGCAGGCCAGAGGATTTCAGCCCCAAACCCAGCAGCTTTTGTTTTGCAAATTAATTAATGTTTTGGAACGTTCCTTACATCTCCAGACATAAATATTCAGCCTTGCAGCTGGGAAACTTCTTTCCAAGTTGATTTTATCAGGTTCAAGTACAAATTTTTGGTTAAAAACCTTCTTTCCTTGACTCTTAATTGTTCCTGGCCAACAAATGGAAAAGAGGAAAAGGGAGTGAATTACATGACCTGTCTTCTTTTGTTTATTAAGAACTTCTTTCCAGTGTCTGATTCTTACGGAAATATGGTTTCAATTTTCTCTTTGAATTGTGGATCAAGAAATGTTGCCAATACATATTTTTCTCTGTCAAAATTTCATTTAACCCAGGGTCTGTAGATGTCTTGAGAGCCATGTCTCCTCACTGGGTTATTACTGTGTGCCTCTTGTCATGTTAGTTTTCCATCAGAATCCCATTTGTCCTGGAAAAGCACCATAATTTCAGGGAGTGACCAGCATTCCCGGGATCAGGCTGTCATTCCAGGTGCTTTGGAGGGACTCAGGTCTGGGAGAGGCTGACAGCCCCCTGGCTGAGGTGAGTGTCCTGCAGCAGGAGGGGATCCCTTGCAGCTGCAGAGCTGCAGCTCACACAGCCCTGCCACATGCACCAAGTGCAGCTGCAGCCACGGCTGCTCCCGGTGCTGCAGGGCTCTCCTGCAGGGCTGCAGCTTCTCAGGACAGTGCTCTGTCCCAGCACACTCTGGCACTGTGAAACGATGCACTGCAGTTAGCTCTGGTTCTTTCAGACTTTCAAAGGATTAACTTTCACCTTCTAAATGAAAAGAAAAGGGAAGAAATGCCCCACAGCCTCCCCCCACCCCCTGAAAAGAGCTTTTTTTCTGATGGAACTGGAATGCTGGAAATAATCCAGAGGAATTCAGAAAATGAACCTGTCAGAAGAATATTTTAATAAACTCCCTTTTTCAGCTGAGGTCTCAGCAGCTCACACCCCTCCTCCCTCTGCCAGCTGCAGCCAGCCCAGGCAGCACCAGGGAGCAGAGCTGGACCTCTGTCCCTGTCCCTTGACACCTGGAGGTTCCAGCCCAGTGTCTGCTGAGCCCTGGGGGGCTCTGCCTGCAGACCCCCAGGGCCATATGGGGCTGCCCAGGGCACCCTCCTGCTGCCTGTGATGATCCCTCCACAGCTCCCTGGGAGAAGGTGGGAGCAAGGTGGGTGATCAGGCAAAGCTGGACCCTAATGGAATGTTATTAGCTGGGAGTTGCTTCAAATTTTATTTGGATTTTTGGAGGTCCTTTATGGTTCTGTGACTCTGTGGATCTGTGGCTCTGTGGTTATCTGGTTCTGTGGCTCTGTGGTTATCTGGTTCTGTGGTTCTGTGGTTCTGTGGTTCTGTAGCCCTGTGGCTCTCTGTGGAAGGGGTGGGACACATCTGGGGTTCCCTGGAACCACCTCACAGGCAGGTGAACTGTTCTGGGTGTCTACAAGAGCATCCATGATGCTGTTCCCTCCCAGCCTTTCCTCACCTGTCCCTGGCCAGCCCTGTGCCATAAATTAAAGGGGAGCATCCTGAGGGAGGCTTTAATCAAAAGTTAGAAGGTGCAGGCAGCATGTCACAGTTCCTCATCAGGCTGCCATTATAATGCTCTGTAATTGGAAAGACGTTAATATTGACAGTGTTGTGAAGAATGTCCTGCTTCTCCCTGCATGCCTGGATTTGATAGAGTTGAATAATGGAGCAGATATGATGGATTGGAAAAATTCCTCAGCTAAGGTCCCTAATTATAGAGTTTTACCTGCCCAATTAAGGTGGAGTACTTGAAAGAAAACCAGACACCAACTCTCTCCAGGCACCTGAATGCTCTGGGAGGCCTGAGCAGCTATGACAGTGCTGGCCTGAGGATTACTGGAATTTTATCCTTCTTGAAGCGTTGCCTTCCTGATGTCCATGCAGAGCAGAGCTAAAATCCCCCAGAGGCTGAGCAGCACCTGTAAATCCTGCTGATCCACAGGCTCTGGGCTGCGTGGCTGTTCTGGGCTGCCTGGATGTGAATTCCAGAGCAGGAGCCAGCCCAGTCCCACCATGCCCACAGTCCCGTGTCCTTTGCCTGTGTTTAACAAATCTGGCTGCCCTGCTGCCCTTCCCTCCGTGCCCAGGGTGGGCTGCAGCCCTCAGCAAGGCAGCCAGAGCCGTGGGCCTTGAGGCTCCAGGGCCACCCCAAAGTCTTGGAAATCCAGGCCAACGGGACAGAGAATTTTGTAAAGTAAACAATGATTTGGCTGTCTGCAGCCTAAGGGTGAATCATGGTGGTTTCCTTTAATCACCTGAAAAAGCAGAGGCAGTGTTGGCCTCGGAGGGGCTGGCGGGTGACACCTGTGGTGTCTGTGGTGGCCCCTGTCACCCTGCCAGGGCAGGTGTGGTGCCACTGAGCTGCTCACCCCTGCCAGGAGGAGCAGCCGGCTCCCCACTGCTGAGAACATTTTAACATCCAAATCTCCCCCCAACCCCTCCCTGCAGCGGTGGGACAATTACCCCATAAATTACGGAATAAATGTTCTGCTGGGGCTCTGGAGGCTGTTTACCCGAGGTGTGCTTTCTTCTCCAGAGATATTCCCGCTGGCTGCTGAGGGATGCAGACGTGCCGGTGCTTTTTTTCTTTGCCCCTGCCTCCCTTTCATCTGCTCCCGTGATGAATTGTAGGGGAGAACTACCCAAGCCTGTCTGTTTTGGCTTAGATCAGCTTTTCTTCTCATTATAATTTAAGTCTTTAAGGGTCTTCAGCAGGAGCCTGTAAAAGTCAGATCACTCATTGCTGTTGACGCCGTGTGTTTCATGGCCACTCGGGCCGTGATTCATGCGGGGGCCGGGGCCGGCTCCGGCTCCTTTGTGCCGCGCAGAACAATGGCTTTGTGCCGGGCTGGCTCCCGCGCCGGCCCGCCAAGGGTTAACCGCAAAATCCTGTAAGAGCTGAAAACTATGGATTGAGCAAAATCTCCCTGTCAGCTCTCTGTGATTTTGCTGAGAGCACTTGGACATGCTGGCATTGGATTTACAAATTGAAAATCATTAATAATTCTAACCAGGCTGTGATAAATCTGAGATCAGTCTCGATGAACCTGGACACCATTTCATAAATCAAAAAGATTACTTAGGAATTTTTTAAAATCTGACGTCAAAATGTCATGGTTACTAATGGTTTTTGTAGATCTCTTACAGTGATATATCATTTATCTACGCTACATCTAAAATGTGACACCGGGGCAGAAATGTGATGTCTTTAATATCATGAATACATTTTATCCCATAATAAAGGTATTAACAACTTCTTGCTGTGAATTGTACTTGAAGTTCTGTGCCTGATTTAGTGCTATTGTTATATTAACTGGTTTTCCCCCAGATCTGAGCAGACAAACTGTTGCTCACTTTGTGTGGTGGCGGGCTGAGGACCCATGGAAGGAGAGGAGCTGGTGGCTGGTCCTGGCTGTGCACCCCAAATCCCTTTCTCCCTGCTGCCCAGGCACCCCAAATCCCCTCCTCCCTGCTGTCCAGGCACCCCAGGGAGCACAGGGTGAGCAAACACCAGAGCCAGAACGGAGCCAACACACACACATGGCTCACAGAACAAGGGTTTGGTTCATCCTGGTTCTTACAGAATTTTCTCACTCATTTTAGGCAGACCAGTCTGAGAGAAGTTTACAAGACTTATGGAATAAAAGCTCAGCAAATGTCCTCCAGAAAATACCCCTCGAACCACTCCTGTAACTGATGAATGAAGTTAATGCTGAAAAATATCACTGCAGAAGGAGGTAAGGGCTAAACCAAGGGAAGAATCTGCCTCTGTGCTACTGCTCTGGCTGTGGAACCCAGCAGATGGAATCCAGCAGATGGAATCCAGCACAGGCTGGTTTGGATGCTCTCCTCAGTGAAGGGTGGCTTTGTGCTCAGGCATGGCTTTGTGTCTCATGCCACACGTTGTGTCAGCTCCAGCTCCGGGGCACAGCCCAAAGCTTTGGGCTGCTGGAAACTCTGCTGGAAGCAGGTGGCAGCTGAAGGGCCAGGTCCAAACCCGTGCTGAGCACACCTGAACCTGGTCTGGCACCTCACAAACCATTAAAACACCAACACTCAGTGCCCAAAGGAGCCCAACAAACACTGAGGACACGTGTCTCACTTTGGATCAGCTCCTTCTGTGCTCCCACCACACAATGTGGGTGTGCAGAGATCCTGGGCTGGCTCTGCTCCCGGCTGTGTTGCCTCTCACAGGGAACCCTCAGCGCTTGCTGGCACAGGAAACGTGCCAGGGATGCTGTGGCACAGCACAATGCAGCTTCCTGCAAAGGATTCTTGTATTATAAATGACTTTTGCAGATTTTGCTGTAAAATGTTACATGGCTTTGGTGCATCCTTTTTAAAAATGAATGGTTCAGCTGTTAAAATTTAAAGCATTGTTCCCATCTCCGCCCAGAGAGTTGGGAAGGTGCTGCAGGAGCAGTGCTGGCACTGCTCTGCCACAGCTCAGGAGCTATCAGAGCTGAGCAGGGAGTGGAGGAATTTAGAGCGAAGCTTTATGGGGAGAGATTACATTCAGAGGTGAACAAATGGTGGTACCAAGTCTATGCAAAGCAAGTGACAAAATGTAAAAATCCTCCCTGCATTTTGAAGGAAAATATATCTTTCTTTCTGAGTGGTTCCCATGAAAAATAGGCTTTTTTATTTCCTTTTTTCATGCTAGGAAATTAATATTTGCCTTTCAAAAAGATTTGGTGAAGGTTTGCGTGAAGGTCATTAGCAATCTCGCCGGGGAATAAAGAAGGGAGTGATTGAGATCTGCATGGGCTTGGGACTCATTTGTGGCTTTGCTTTACACATAACATTTTTATTAAGAAAATAATACTTTGGGGCTGGTAATTGTGTTGCCAGCTGGGCCGGGGAGGGGAGAGGAGGAAAGCAGAGCACTGAAACCCACTATTTATGTCCCTGCTAGGTACAATTCCAGGCAGGTATGTGTATGGTAAATCTCCTTGAGCTGTCCCCAAAGTCACCCTCAAGTGCTGCAACTCTTCCTGGTGCTGAGCATGCTCCCAGGGCTGCAGGGACAGGGCAGGACCAGGTGGCACGGGGGGTCCCACGGTGGCACAGGGTGACAGGGGCACTGCTGGTGGCAGGACAAGGTGGCACAGACGGTCCCACGGTGGCACAGGGTGACAGGGGCACTGCTGGTGGCAGGACAAGGTGGCACAGACAGTCCCACAGTGGCACAGGGTGGCAGGATGAGGTGGCACAGATGGTCCCACGGTGGCACAGGGTGGCAGGATGAGGTGGCACAGATGGTCCCACTGTGGCACAGGGTGGCAGGGGCACTTGGGCAGCCAAGGTGCCAACCTGTACTACAGCTGGGGACAAATCTCCATCCTCTGCAAGGGGACAAAGAGCCCAGGAGCTCTGGAAGCCCCAGGCCCTTTCTCAGCACCCTTTGTCTCCCAGGTACTGAGGTCACCTGTTCCTGTTCCACTGAACTCCCAAATCCCAGGGTTAGGATTCAAGCTGCAGGCCCCTGGCGTTCCTTCCAAGGCATCCTAAAAATTAGCATAGCACAGAGCAGATAGAATCTGAAGTTGGCTTGTAAAATCTTTTGGAAGGATCATTAAGGGTATTTCATTATCTCCATATTGCCAAGGTCAGGCTGCCCATATTTCCTCTTTAGTGCTGCGATGGGAATATGCTGCGACTGTGGTATAATAGACCAGAAAATGTCCACACTGGGAATGATGGTAAATCAATAAAAACTCATCAATATAACTCCCACTTTCCCAAGGTACTGCAAACAGCCTCAAGTTTGTAATTTACTTACGTATCTTCACCTTTTTCCCAACATTTTTTACACCAACTTCTGAACTTTTTGTCTGTGTAAAATCTTTATGAGAGACAATATATATAAGGGATAAAATGCTTTATTGAAAAGATTATTGATTTTTTTTCAGCCAAGCTGCTTGTACAGCAGTTCCAGGCTGCTGTCCCAGCAGGGAGAGCTCAGTCTGAGAGGGGCTGAGGTGGGAAGTGAGCAGGTGTGGACATGGCTCCCCGAGGTGCTGCTGGGGCTCACGGGTGTGCCTCAGATCCAAACTGCACTTTGGCTCTTGAGGAGCCTCAGTCAAACTTCAGGCAAGTGGAAGCTGAGGGGTGGTTGCTCCTTCTTTCCCCAGAACACGTTGCTTACACCTTTCTTTCCTTCTTCTTCCATATCTCAATCTTTTTTCTCACCTACTTCCCTCCCTTTTTTTCTACTCTCCACTTGCCTTGGAGGAAACAACCCAAAAAGCAGAAACACACAATGTCTTTTTTAGGCTGACAAAGGGACAGCCCCATCATGCAGCACGTCCTGCCTGGCAGCTGGACAAAGGCTCCTGGCCCCTCCCCGGTGCCCACCGAGCCACCATCCCCATGGACACGGCTCGGGCTCACAGGAGCCCGTGCCTCAGCTGGAGACAGGGAGGGCAGCAGCACACACACCATCCATTCTGGTCTGGAGAGTGCTGAGTCCTTTATTATGAGCCAACCACTGAAATAAAACCAACCCCATTTTATTAAAAGCCCAAAGACACAATTAGATCTCGCAGATTATGCAAATGATGTGCAGCCCTCTGACTGCTGGCAATTTGCTGCACAGCCCTCAGTGCTCAGTGCCCGGGAGCCCTGGCTGAGCCCCTGCCAGAGACCCTCACCCTGCTTAGGGACCCTGACCCGCTCGTGCGGCTCCGGAGCCTGCAGCCCTGATAAATATTCCACAAAATATGAACAGCCTATTTTCTCCTGCTACTCTGACCTTTTCCCCAAGACATTAGAATGTGCTTTTTGCCAGGTACTGTGTGCATATCCCCGGGGGTCAGGGACCTACAGGGCTCCATTAACTGTCAGTGGGGTTTTTTTTCCCTGATGTCAGAGTTTACCCCTAGCTAAGCTAATGCATTGAAGAGAGTCTTGGCAGGGGCAATAGACGTCGTGTCACCGAGGGCATAAAGGCCAAGGAGTGGATGGAAAAACCTGGTGGTGGAGCTTAATCAGCAAGTAAAGACCTGAAGCCAGACTGTATTTGATCAGAGGGACCCCACAGACACCTTGTGCAAACAGCAGTGGCTGCTCTCCCTCCCCTCTCCCTCCCTGTCACACAGAGGTGGTGGCCAGGGAGCAGAGGGTGCCACTGTCACTGTCCTCACCCAGGACAGCACCCAGAGCCACGTCCGTGCAGAGAGCACCCAGCTCCCAGCTTTGGGGCTGCCTGCAGTGCTCAGGCACTCGGGGGGGATAAGTGCCTTCTCTCATTCTGTCCTCTATTTTCTCATTTTTGACTTTTATGGTTTTTCATTTACAAGTCTAATCAGAGAGAGGCAGCAGGATGGAATAGCGCAATCATTCAACGTAGATTAACAATTGCGTCAATGGCCTACAAGTGTTTGCAGCATCCCCCAGCGCCAGCCCCTCCAGCCACAGAGGCTCCAGGAGGGAAAAGCAGGAATGAGCTGGGATACAAAGGTGTGGTGGGCCCAGGTGAGCATACCTGCCTTCCAGTGCATCCCCCAGGAGTTCCCCTTGCAGGAAGTTCTCAGCAGAGGCAAGGGAAGAATCTCATTGTGTTTGCTTTCAAACAAGTGTAAGTGCTGCTGCCACTGTGACCCCAGCCCAGCTCTCCTGGGCACCACCAGCCCAGAGCCACCATGTCTGGGTGCCCTGGTGCCTCCAGAGCAGGCACAGCCCTGGTGTTACTGCACCCTGAGCTGGGGCCCTCCTGTCCCAGTGCACCCTCAGGAATGCTCCTCACGGCTCCACAACTGCAGTCCAGGGCTTAATCTCCAAACTCAATTCTTTGTAGGAAAGAAACAATGAAGTTAATTATTTGGTAAGGACACACGTCACCATCTGAGTGTGCAAATCCCTGTCAGTGAGAAATCCCACCCAAATGAGGGGGTGATTTCAGCCCACTGCAAAAGTAATTAAGGGTGCAATTAAGCAAAGCATGAAAAACCTGGTTTGTTGTTTTTTAGGTACTTGTGTAAGCACTGTACTGACCTGACACTGGTGTCAGCCTGTCCCACAGGGCTGGCACAGCACGAGGTGAGCTCCCAGGGCAGCACCAGTCCCTGGGATGTGCCATCACCTCTGGCACGTCCTTCCAGGCCACCCCTCTGCTCCTGACACAAACTGGCTTTTAAGCCTAACAGGCTACAACTGGATTTTTAAGAGCAGTCTGAAGTTAAAAATAGTTGACATTTTGGAAGTGACTGCAAGGTAAAATTCAGGCTTCCACTAGGTTTATAGCCACTGGAAAGGGTTTTGACTACAGGAGTGTGCAAAACATGATGGCTGCTAAAGACCACAGCTGAAAAAATGCCACATGTTTGTAACTGCTGCATACCAAATCAAATACAATAGATTTACTATCAAGTGAAGAATAGATTGGCAAACATGGTAAATCACATTCCCCCATGAAGTTTATTAAGCTTCAAAGCAGTCTGGGAGACAGGAGGCTGAAGTGAGTGGAAATTCTGAGCCTTCCACCTTTGTCTTCCATGTAATTTTAAACTTCTGTCGCCCCAAAAGGGTCAGGTGATGGTACCTGAATGCCCACAGACATGCAGCTCCATGACACAACTCCCTGCACCCAGCCCATAACTCAGCAGCTTTAACCCTCCTCTGAAATGACATCTATATAAATATTGTTAATAGCACTAACATAATGTTAAGTCAGGTTTTACTGGACTCCCTCATACACCCTTTGGATTTATTAGCTATAGGATTTGAAGTAAATTTTTATTAGCCCAAGTTAAACCCATCTACCATGGGCTTGGCTTTTGGGTTTTCTTTACCCCATCTTTCTTCCTTTATTTGAGCTTGGGCCCCCTTTTCACAGCCCAGCGCTTCCTCCCTCAGACCGAAACGTCCTCGGATAAATCTCGCCCAATGAAATATTTATTAATTTTCCTAACCAATGTTGATCTCATAAATTACCAAGACTTTTTCATGAAATGGTTATTAACATCCATGGCTGTATGTTAATGGCTTATTGACCAAATATGGGATAATTAGACCCTAGGAGCACTGGCCACTGTGATCTATGAGAAGCAAATTTGGCCCTTATTACACCAATGACCTATTTAATATCTACTGATGAATTTAAGGTAGAATCACAGGCAGAATTTGTTTCAAGGAGCTGCCCTCCAACTAATGAGCAGAAAGATTCTTGTATAAAATCTATTGATCCGGAAAAAAATATGAACAAAAATCATTTTTTTGTAACGGATGATTAATTGGAAAATTCTTCTTAGACTGAGATGCACCAAGAAAACACCAGTAGCCAGATACCTCCTGGGGTTAACTGAACAATGTTTGACTAGAGGGCCCTGTCTTCTCTCCCAGCTTTGAAAGATTTAGGTCCTATTTTAAACTGTGAAGATTTACACTAATATTTTTAAAGAATTTAAACATTCATTCGTGCTGCAGTGCCAGGAACAGCTGTTTAAACTGCTCAAATAAGTGACTTGTGCTGGTTTCAGTTCTAAGCTGCCTGGTGCCCCCTTCCCCATCATCTCATAATATTTTAAATCAAATTAAAGATGAGATAAATGCAGTCAAAACAAAGCTGGAAAGGAAGGAATACAGTGTGAAGCACTCGAGCTGTGGCCTCCTTGTAGGCAGGATGCACAGGTCTGAGTGCAGCTCAGGAGTTAATCTGGGAGGTTTTTTGAACACAAAACTCCTCAGCTGACCCAGCAAACTCTGGCACCACGGTCCTTTGGGCTGGGAAGGCTTCCCTGGGAATGCACACACCTGGAACAGGCACAGACACAGCTCAGGCACTCAATTAAAGCATTAATGCTTTTGATCCAGAGAAATGCCACCGAAGTGAGGGCAGAGCTTTGGGTGAGTGGCTGACTGGGGGCTCCCACCACGCTCCCCTTCCCCAGCCGTGGTTCCAGCTGCTGCCAGAGCCCTGCCCTGGCTGCTCCTCCCTGCTCCAGCAGCTCCTTCCACAGCCTGGAGTGGCACAAATGAGGAGAGACTGGTTTGGCAGGTCACAGCAGAGATCCTGTAACAGCACTGATGAGGGAGAGGAAACAATTTATTGCCCCAAATAAATGTTATAGTACCAATATCAGGCAGCCACCACTTCTTCTCCCACTCACTTTAAATTTTAGGTTCTGCACAACTGCTAACAGTGATTTTAAACTCCTTCTCCTGCCAGATTCAGCTTCTCTGTGAGCAGGAGTAAACCCAGAATGGATTAACTGACTGCTGCAAGCAGGAGTGCTGCAGGTTCTTTGCCTCCTTGCCAAGCTCCAGGACACTACAACAAGGAATGTTAAACTCTACTGCATTTTTAAAAATTAAAAAAAAAGAAACCAAAGAATTTTCCTTAGCAGTTTTGCCACCCAGGTGGCACAAAACAGATCTTCCTGGGGTCAGGCCTGGCTCAGACTCCTGGCCAAGGCTGGGCTGGGAGTACCTGTGGGACCCCCCAGGCCAGGAGCCCCCAGAGCTCGGGCACACAGGTTACTGCAGCAGCACATCCCTGCAGGTAAAATAAATCCAGAAATAAATATGGAGGGCAGGAGATGACTGCAAGGAGTAATTCACAACAGCTCTTGCACCTCTCCAAATCACTGCAGGGAGAGGCTGCCTGGGGGGACAGAGGGGAGGCATCAGCAGGTGAAATGAGAAGGAAGTTTCCCAAACTGAGCTGAGGACAAGGGAGGCTAATGGAGGGACAGCTGAGAGGGACAAAGGGAAAACACCACCAGAGCTGCTGTTCTTCCTCCCTCCACCTCTTCCTCAGCTGCAGGAGGAACACAGGCAGCCCCCTTGACTGATGGACTTAACTCCCCCTGTCCCAGAGTCAGGTGAAGGTGCTGGGCAAGGGATGGCACTGTCTGGGGAGGAGAAGAAAGAGGAAGAAGAGGAGGAAGAGGAAGAAGAGGAGGAAGAAGGGGAAGAAGAGGTGATGGCAGAGCAGGACATGGCAGTGGCTGCTGAAGTCCAGCCCAGGTACAACCAAAACATCAAATGTGATGAGAGCACAACCTGTGGGCTTGCTCCAACCCAGGTCTGAGTTTTCCAATGCCAAGGTCAAGCAGGACTAGAAGTGTTGAGAGCAGCTCCCCAAAGCAGCACGAGGCCATCCCAGGGCCAGCCCTGCAGCCTCCTCCTCACACCTCCCAGCTGAGCATCCCCCTCCTGCCCAGGTCCCTGCCTGGAGCTGCATCACCAGCCAGCAAACACCTGGAGTTAAAAATTAAATACAAAGAAAAGAGAAACTGCTTCCTTCCCACTATCTATCGAGTTCAAAAGGAAAATGCTGTACATCTTCCCTGTTTCTCACAGAAATGGTGTCACTTGTGAAATGAATCACCTGGCTGTGCTGGGCGCTTCCAGAGCTGTGCATTCCAGAGAAATTCCCTCTCCCTGCCTCTCCCTGTGCCTGCCTCCTCTCCCACCCCAAATCCACTCTTCCCTCTCATGGGTGTTAGAAGGAATAGGTGCACATTTTAACCTCTATAACAGACACTAAAGCACATATATTTGTTTTCCTCTGTGCTGGGAAAATGTCCCCAAGGAAGCATGTTAAATTTGGGTTTTAAAAGCACCAATTTAGCTATTATGAGTTTTCTATGCTTTTTCTATTCAGGGAATGTTTGGCTTGAATACAGTACGAGAAGAAATAAGATCAGCTCAACTGTTTTAAAGCTGATTGACACCTTGGGTTTTTTCCCTTGCAATCTGAAGTGAAAGAAAAAAATATAAAGGGAACCAGACACTCATTTAAAAGAAATTATTTCCTTGCCTACAGTCCCTGATCAGGGCTGCCTGTGCAGGGAGAACGAGATCTCATAAAAACCCTTTTGTGGGTTCTTTTTCACATCATTTTGGTTCAGGTTTTGGTGGCAGATGAACTGTATTTCATCCGAGTTTAAAGGAAATTCAAAGTGAAGTTAAGGAAGTTGCTGTAAATGAGAAAAAAAATCCCCAACAAACCCTTTCATTCTAGCTTAACATATCAGCCAAACCAGGAAACAGCTGTAGCAGAAATATTGTTTTTAATAATCGGAGAAAGCGGCGGAGCCGCGGCTTTTGTTGGAACAGTGACCCCCAATGGTGAGAGTGACACGGCCGGGAGGAGGAGACCCCGGCGGGGCTGCAGGGATGGAGCCCTGCAAACCCGGCCGGGTGCCTGAGACCCTCGGGCCCATCGCCCCCATCCCACAGCGCCCCGGGGTGTGCCCGGCACGGGGCACCGCGGGCTGGCCCCCGTCCTTGTGCCCACGGACAGACCCCCCTGGGCAGGGGGTCCCGGGGAGTGCCCCGCGATGGGCTGGCAGCACGGGGGTGTCCCTGTCCCCCAGCCCCCAGAGGGTGAGGAGACCACGGGGGTTCATGGCCAGCGTGGGAGAGACCTGGGGGTCTGCAGGAGGAGACCCCAGCCTGGGGCCGGCACTGTCCCACAGGCCTCCTGTGATGGGTGGGACAGAGCAGCCGCTGCTGGGGACGGAACTGCCACAAATCCTGGGGACACGGAAGTGCCACCGCTTCTGGGGACACGGAACTGCCACAAATCCTGGGGACACGGAACTGCCACCAGTTCTAGGGACACAGATCTGCCACCAATGCTGGGGACACGGAAGTGCCACCACTTCTAAGGACACGGATCTGCCACCGCTGCTGGGGACACGGATCTGCCACAAATCCTGGGGACACGGAAGTGCCACCGCTGCTGGGGACACGGAACTGCCACAAATCCTGGGGACACGGAACTGCCACCAATGCTGGGGACACAGAAGTGCCACCGCTCCTGGGGACACGGAACTGCCACCACTTCTAGGGATACGGAAGTGCCACCACTGCTGGGGACACGGAACTGCCACCACTTCTAGGGATACAGATCTGCCACCACTGCTGGGGACACGGAAGTGCCACCGCTGCTGGGGACACGGAACTGCCACCACTCCTGGGGACACGGATCTGCCACCGCTGCTGCTCCAGCCCGAGCCCACGCACAGGAGGGTTCTGCATTGCCACAGCACCTGGGGGTGTCTGGCTTGGGTGGCTGCAGGGACAGGGGGCAAGGAGGGTGTCACCTGCCAGGGAAGGGAACGGGGCCACAGTGCCACCATGGCTGTGCCAGGGCAGTGCCAAGGAGTCACCAGGGCAGTGCCAGGGAGCCACCATGGCTGTGCCAGGGAGCCACCAGGGCAGTGCCAGGGAGCCACCAGGGCAGTGCCAGGGAATCACCACAGCAGTGCCAGGGAGTCACCACAGCAGTGCCAGGGAGCCGCCGTGCCGCGCCGCGGGGTTTGTCTGCCGTGGCTCCGTGGGACTGGAAGCGCCCGGCACGGTAGGTGCAGGATATTCCTTTTCTTTCTGGTCAGTACTCATGGCCTCGTGGTTGAACGGTTTGTTTATCCTGACAGAATGTCATCCGGCGCGCCTTTGATTTTGCAAATAATCCACCTCCAGCTATGGGTGCTCTCACTCCGAGATTGCCGTAACTTCCTCACCGCCACGGGGCACGGCGTCATTTCGTGATGGTTAAGGGGAGATGAAAGGAGTTTTGCCCTTGTCCTTCTCCCTCATTTCCAGAAGTAAACAATAAAGTTTAAGCCTTCCCGGAGAAAATTTGTAAAAATGTGAGAAGACAGTAGAGACCAAATAATTATCCATAATCAATACAGTTAAAGTCAATGGACTCTGCGTGTCCTCTCCTAATAGACTTTGTTCTGGGCTGTACCTTGACAGTTTATTTAGAAATATGAACTTGGTAAGGAATGGCTATTTGACTATGTAATCTTGTTAAACTCATAAATTCAGTTGGTCTGAAGTCTATATCACTGAAGTCAGCCGGAACTAAAGGTTTTGATAGCTAAAAAATTGTTCATTGAAGAAAATTCTGAAATAATGGGACTAATAAGTTGCCAAAAGAACTGTTTACGAGTGCCTAAGTGAAATTATCATAAGGCAAGGGGAAAAATTTTTGACCCACATCTTAAATTCTTGCTTAGTCAAGTTATGCAGGCAAATAGATTGTAAAATGGGACATGTTTATAAAATAAAGCTGATTAGTGATGTTGGTGTCTTATACAACCTACATCCAGCATTAAATCAGATTAATTTATAGGTGATTTTGTTGATGAGCACAAACTGATGCTCCCACGGTGTGAATTCCAATAACTTGCTTTCCTCTTTGGAATCCATAATTCTATTATTTGAGACACTTCATTGTTATAGATAACACATTTTAAGTGTTATTATTTATGCTGTTTCATCTTGTCACTTAGGTTCTTGCTCAAGTTCATTAATGTATTGTGCTCCTCTCTGTACAAGAGGGTGCAGGGAGAGCAATTGATTTTAAGTCCCTGTAATGACTGATGATATCACGCGTGTTTACCACTGTGACACTGCCGACGAGATGCTAATGCTGCCCAGATAAACATGATGTCATTTCATGCAATTAAACACTTAATATACAGCAGGTAATGATTTGGTAAGCTTGGCACATGCAAGCAGTAGCTTTTAATCTTATTAACAGGGGTGGGGTGACGCCGCAAGTGATATACACATACCCAGTCTGTATCAATAAAAACCTCCTGTACAGGCTTGGGTCATTCTGCTGTGAGAGGATGGAGGTGCCAAAAATACGTCCTGGGCAGATTTTGTAGGATCTGGGAAGGGATGATGGATTCAGACCAGCCTGGAAGCAAACAAGGGAAGGGTTCCTGATACACCTGACATCCCTGAGCTCTGCCCTGGGCTGCAGTACAGCAGAGGGGAGGTTCCTCAGGGCGGGCCCAGGCTGCTCTCTGGAGCCACTGAGCACCGGGGCTCTCATCTCTCAGTGTCCCGTGGCCCTCTCTGACCCTCTCTGGCCCTTCCTGTGGCTACTGAGCACTGGCCTGTGGCCACTGCTAGATGGCCACCGGTGATGAGGGATGTGTGCCCTGCTCTTTGGGCAGAGTGTCCCAAAACTGCCCCTGCCCTGCTGCAATCCTTCCCCAGAGCAGCCCCTGCCCCTCTCTGCAGCTCTGCTCTCCCTCCTTGCAGATGCTTTCCATGGCCAGGAGCACTCGGCGTTCCCCTCAGCTCCACAGATGCAGCAGCAAATGGTCTCCTTCCACAACAGTCAATATTTCCCAGCTTTGACAGATTAGCCAGAGTAATCACAGATTTTATGTGGCACAATTAACATATCTTTCCTCTACAGCTCTTGCACATGAATTTGACTGTGCTGAGCAAGGTCAGGCTGTGCTCCAGGCCAGCAGCATCCTGAGGGCAGGTCCCAGACCTGCACGGTGGCCAGTGGGAGCCTCTGGCTGGTGGCTGCTCACAAAGTGGCAGCAGCAGCCCCATGGTGAGCTGACTGTGGCAGCAGCTTCCCCAGCACTGCAGGAGGGCCATCTCTTCCCAGTGTTTTGTGATTTGGAGGGGACAGGTGTGGATTTCAAGGCCTGGTCATTGTACTGCTGGAAAACTGGGAATTTCAGCAGGCAAAAAGAGAATGGGCTGGGCACTGGGGAATGCCCAGGGCACTGGGGAATGCCCAGGGCACCACCACGGTGGGCATGCTGTGCCTAGGACCTGTGTTAACCAGCACATGTCATTGCAGAGCAAAGCTCTAGGAGCACAGAGGAGGAGATTTCCAAAGCCCTCCCCAGATGCTGAAATAAAGTACTTGGCTTTGTAAATGGAACAAAACAACACAAGAAATTTGTCCGAATTTTAGAGTCTCATAATTTTTGGAGTTCTTGCTGCTGGAGATGTTCCGGGAGAAGGTGGAGGTGAGGGAGGCCAGCAGGACACACTGCATGCACAGAGCCCGTTTTGTTCAGCACCCGTCCCCCTCTCCCTCCTGCGAGCCATGCAGCTGCTCTCCCGTCTGCCCTCTCGGAGAGATCCCTCTGTCCCGCTGACCTCTGTCACGCTCGGCCCTTCCCGCTTCCCTGAAATCAATTATCTGCTCCGCACTGCTCCATATTCATGAGGGCTCCAACCATTTGACCCGCTGGCCCCGCTGCAGCCCCAGCGCTGCTCCCAGGCTGTGCTGAGGAGCGGCTCTGCCCTGGCCAGTCCTGCACAGGGACAGCCTGGCTGGGCTGCTGGGGGCCCCGGGGTGCAGAGGTGACCCCTGGGCACTGTTCCTGCCCCGGGGTGCAGAGGTGACCCCTGGGCACCATTCCTGCTCTGGGGTGCAGAGGTGACCCCTGGGCACTGTTCCTGCCCCGGGGTGCAGAGGTGACCCCTGGGCACTGTTCCTGCCCCGGGGTGCAGAGGTGACCCCTGGGCACTGTTCCTGCCCCGGGGTGCAGAGGTGACCCCTGGGCACTGTTCCTGTCCCAGGGTGCAGAGGTGACCCCTGGGCACTGTTCCTGCTCTGGGTTACAGAGGTGACTCCTGGGCACCATTCCTGCCCCAGGGTGCAGAGCTGTCCTGCTCTGAGCTGCCCCAGTGTGAGAGCAGAGGGCCTGGCTGTGTCCCCAGGTGTGACTGGGCACGAGGGGCCATGGGCACCTTGGGGGGTTCTCCAGGGGCTCCTGGGGAATGAGGCCAGCACGGGGACAGCCATGAGCAGGAGGCAGCCATGGCACTAGGCTGAGCTCTGGCATCACCACAGGAGCTGGATGTGCCCTGGCCATGCAGGCACTGAGCCCCTGAGCTCTGCACAGCCTGGGGCTGCTCTGGATGATGTCCCAGAGCCCGGCTGCACCAGCACATGTCCCTGTGCCAAGGCAGAGCTGAGCCTGCACCTCTGTCCCTCTTTGGATTCCTTTCCAAACAGCAGCACCAGGGCTCATGTTTGGATTTCATTTTGTCTCCTCTCCAAAGTCTCTGGGACATGCCTGGGTTAATATTATAGTTTATCAACAATCAGTGCTTAAGAAATAGGTTCTCTTTGGGTGATATTTAATGAGCTTGGAAATGAGAGTATGGCTGGGCTGTTGTAGGAGACAGGAATGAGAATTTTAATGAGGGTATATGTTTAATAAAAGGTTAATAAATTTTAATTAAATTAAACCAATAGAATTCAATATTTGCTCAGCATATCAAAGTTCTGTTTGGCGTGGTGGTGTGTGAAATGCTGGCTCACACTCTGCTAACACAGGGGTCTGCCTCCCACTCCCACCAGCACCACCAGCCCCAGCATGTCAGGCATATGAAACCCTCTGGTTATGGGAAGGGACTGTGGGAGATTTGAATTTGGGCATATTTTGCAGGTGAGTTGTCACCAGAGGTATCAAAGGCTCCTCCCTGGCTCACAGACCCCTGGGTGTGCTGGCAGCTGGTGCTCAACCACCTCTGCTGTGCCTCAGAGCCTGGTGGCACTCAGGGCACCCTGTGGCCCTGGGGCTGCAGGTTCCCCTGTGCCAGGGAAAGCATTTGCTGCTCATCTGCTCCCCTGGAAGCCCCACAGGGTTTCATATGCAGCAAACCTTTCTTTATTTCACGGAGCCCTGGCCTGAGTGGCCCAGGTGGCTGAAGTGTCCTGGTGCCATGGTTGGACACAGGGACAGCTCAGGCCTGTGCCCTCAGCTCCTGGCAGAGGCTGGCAGGGACCTGGTGGCCTCACACGGGGCCCTCCCGAGAACTCCTGGGCACAGCTCTGCCCAGAACAGCTGGTGTGAGGCATGATGGAAGCGTTTACAGGGCCCTGGGCCAGATGTGGTGTGTGCCCCCTGCACCGGGTCACAGCTCATCAGCCTGGGAGGGACAGGGGAGGGACAGGGACAGGGACAAGGACAGGGACAGGGGAGGGACAGGCAGGAGCCAGAGCCTGGCACAGCCCACAGCACGGGCAAGGCCAGCAGCTGCTGCAGCACAGCCTGGCGTGGCACAGCATGGAATGGCACAGCATGGAATGGCACAGCGTGGTGTGACTCAGATTGAAAGAAGCTTTAGGTTACCCTGGCAGGGTGGGCAGGCCCTGGCCCAGGGTGCCCAGAGCAGCTGTGGCTGCCCCTGGATCCCTGGCAGTGCCCAAGGCCAGGCTGGACATCGGGTCTGGAGCAGCCTGGGACAGTGGGAGGTGTCCCTGCCATGTCAGGAAATGGAACTGGATGATCTTTAAGGTCCCTTCCACCCCAAACCATTCCATGATTCTGTGATGCAGCACTGCAGCCTGGGCAGCCCCTGGTGTTTGTGGCCCCCTGGGCAGCAGGACAGAGTGGCACAGGCCCCGTGGCCATGGTGCCCATGGCAGGTGGGACCTTTGGGGCTGTGATGGATTCCTCTCCCCTTCCTGGGGGCTGTCAGGGGCTCCCCCAGCACACAGCACCTCTGCTCCCATTCACTGCCATGGGAACACATGCTGGCACAAAATCAAGATCCCAGTGGATTTGCAAGAGAGGGAAAAGCTCAGGGTTTATTTCAGAGCAATGTGAGGATAAAGCCACAGCTTTGTGCCAGGTGCCAGTGCTGCTGAGGGAGCCCCTCACAGCTCTGCAGACTCAGAGGAGTTTGGGCTTGCACTCCTGGTGGCCACTACCCTCTCCATGGTGAGGGGACAAACAGGCAGGGAACCGGTTAAGAAATGTTATTAGAAGGCTTCACGGGCAATAAATGTATTTCTTCTGAAAGAACTGGAGGAATATTTGGATTATTACATTTATTAGACCGCTCAGCAAATGTGTTACACCCATATGACAAATAAATGTGATGGTTTCAGATTTCATTAGGCAGCCCCGGGCAGCAGTGCTTTGTCCCAGGCACAAATGAGCAGGGCCCTGTCACCATTCCTTAATGGTCATTTTTGCATCAGTGGTAACGAATGTGCCCAGAGTGGCTGTGGCAGCCCCAGCCCTTGCTGTGGTGCTGGCACTGCCCAGGTCTGGGCACAGCTGGGGCAGGAGCAGCCCTGGGTGTGCAGCACCACCCTGGAGGATGATGATGTTGTAGCCCCACCTCAGAAGAGGAAGGAGCTGTGGGCACCCAGTGCCATCCTCACCAGGGCGTGGGGACAGATCCTCACTGGTGACAGTCCCCGTGCTGAGCCCTGGCTGAGCACCACGCTGTCTGTGGGGGAAGGAGCACGGTGCAGAGGGACAATAACTGCTTTCTTTTTTTATTTTTTAAATTTATTTTTTTTTAACCAGTGTCAAAACCAATCTGAGCGGCGGGCGCATATATTTAAATTAAAAGTAATTAAAAATGTGCTGCCAGAAAAACGCATGATGGATTCAATGTAAGAAAATGAAGTAATAAAATACTTTATGGATTAACTCATATCAGACTGTTTTGCAAATTTATTTTTCATTATGATACATCCATATCAGATAATGTCTGAATTTATTATGCTGCCTTCAGGCAGGCTGTGTCAGAAACCTCCCCAGCCCCATTTGGGCCTGGTGACTGGTGAGCAAGGTTTCTGTCATCATTTCTTAGTGGTCACTTCACCTCAGTAATAATGAACGAGTCAAGCAGGGCTGTTATTTTCTTTAATCTCTTTCCTCATATTAAAAAAATACAGCCAGCCACATCATTATTGCAGCAGGCCCAGAGGACTATTTCCAGGTCATTACTCCAGTTCGTCTGAGCGTCTCAAGGTCCTAAAGGGTTTGGGGTTATATGCAATAAGGCGTTCGTCGACAACATTTCCCCTGAGCCCTAGGTGTTAATGAGAAAGATTTTCCATGTGGCTGTTAACACTGTGTGGTTTAAAAAGTCACAAAGAAAATGGGATTTCCTCCTCCAGCTTCTGTCTCATTGTGGATCTCCATGTTTGCAGGCACGGGAGGACAGTTACCTCTCTAATTGCATGAATTCTAGAGGGGGAACCTTTACCATGTGTAGTGTAGGTTTCCACCACCCAAGTTTGAAATTTTTTGGCTTATTTACTTTTAATTTTCACTATATTATTCTGACAGAATATTTTCTCCTCTCTGTGGACAGAAGAAATGCAAACTGCAAAGCCACAGCCAGGCTAATACCATCAAAAATTCCATTTTTTGCCCAAGACAGTGTCCCGACTCTCTAATCTCATTTGGAAGAATATTTTTGTCTGCTCAGCATCTTCAGCTTTTTACCAAACCAGAGCCCACTATACTCGTGCTGTGCTTTTAGAGCTGCTATGAATTTTAAAATGTGTAAAAATGACAGAATATTAACAAAAGCATTGATTTTCCTATTTATTTTTATACATTTTATTAATTAGACCACTTTCAAGTGTAACCACCGTGTATTAAATTTACTCTGCAATGTTGGATATGAATTGCAAACAATAAACCAAATTGAATTCTTTACAAAACAGAAATTTAGGAAAAAATACAATTAAAATGCTGCCTGTTCTGTCAGGCAGTGGCTGCAACCCCCAGCCCTGCAGCCATTCCTGGGCAGGGTTTGCTGGAGCTCCCCCCACCTCAGCCCTTCACAGAGCCCTGAACAGGCAGATAATGCAGCGAGAGGCAGAGAGATAATTTTAGGAATTCCATCTCTGCGGACGGGTTTGGAGCAGACATGCACGGTTATGTCAGCAATTTTTATAACAACCTACTCAAGGCACCTACTGTGCTCCTTCATATTCCAGACAAAAGGCTTGGAAGAGTCCTGCCCAGCCCTCAGAAAGGACATTTCACAGGTTCTCTGAAAACCTGCCAGAGTTCAGTGGGAACTGCTTTCAGGCTCTCTTTGCTCATACTCCAGCGCATTTTGCAGTGAAACTGATTCCAACTGAGGAGAGATGTTGGTGGAGGGAGGGATCCCACATCCCACAGATCTCACAGCCATTTGATAATTCGTTTTTTAAAATCCTTTGGAACAGCTGTATAATCCACCAGGAAAGCAATGGGGTGGGGCCGTGCCTGGAACATGTGCAGGGCTGTGGAAACTCTGAGTGTTCTGGGTGGGAAAATGCACCTTAATCCAGGTACTTGGCATTCCTGAATACAGATCAATTTTCCTCTTAACCTGTTCTTTTAAAGCTGTGCCACTGCATAAATCTAGTTATTAGCCAAACTCAGATGAGTGCAGAGGCATAAAAATACCTCAGTTCCCCAATGGGGATATTAGCACGTCCCTGCAGCAAGAGCGTGCAGGTGGTTTAACCTGCATTTGTGAAGCTCTGCTCTTACATCACTGAGGAAATTCATAATTCTGCTCCCAGGGCTGATGTGCCTGATCCAGGGTCACCCACTGCCTGCTGGCTGGAAGGGAAATGTTTGAGCAGAAACAGAGCCCTGAGGCTGAGCCCTCAGAGCCCCGGGCCAGGCTCTGGGTTCATGCTGAATCTTGAATTCTCAAATCACAGACTGGTTTGGACTGCAAGGACCTTAAATCTGATCTCATCCCACACCCTGCTGTGGGCAGGGACACCTTCCATTGTCCCAGGCTGCTCCAAGCCCTGTCCAACGTGGCCTGGGACATTTCCAGGGATCCAGGGGCAGCCCCAGCAGCTCTGGGCACCTGTGCCAGGGCCTGCCCACTATTGCTCCAAAACCCCACGGGTTCTGTGCACACCTGGCCACAGCTGTGGCAGGTGCTGATGCAGGGCCCAGGGCTTGCAGGATTTTAAAAGTCCCTTGATTTAGGGACTGATGTGACATGGAAGACGTGCAGCCTGTCTGGGAAGTGCTGGGATTAGAGCCAGAGGGGTGAGGGGGGTGATGATGCCCCAGTGCCAGCTTGGGTGCTCCCGTGGCTGTGGGGAACAGGGAATGTCCCACATGGGAACCTGTGTGTGTCCCTGCCCCACATGGGAACCTGTGTGAGTCTGTGACCCACATTGGAACCTGTGTGTGTCCCTGCCCCACATGGGAACCTGGGTGTGTCTGTGACCCACAGTGGAACCCGTGTATGTCCCTGCCCAGGCTGCAGCAGGGAACGGCGGTGGGGAACAGGGAATGTCCACACTGGGACCCGTGTGTGCCTGTGATCCACACTGGAACTGTGTGTGTCCCTGTCCCACACTGGAACTGTGTGTGTCCCTTCCCCACGTTGGAACCCAGGTGTGTCCCTGCCCAGGTGGCAGCAGGGAACAGGGAATGCCCACACTGGGACCCGTGTGTGTCCCTGCCCCACACTGGGACCTCTGTGTGTCCCTGCCCCACATTGGAACCCATGTCTGTCCCTGCCCAGGCTGCAGCCACCCCTCTCCGGCCGCCCCCGCTCCCCGGTGCTCGCTCCCGAGCAGAGCTCAGCCCCCGCAGCTCCCGCAGCCCCGCAGCCCCGCAGCTCCCGCAGCTCCCGCAGCTCCCGCAGCCCCGCAGCTCCCGCAGCCGGGCACAGCCCGCACTCCGCGGCACCAAATCCATCTCTAGATCCGTGCCCGTGCCCTCCCGGCTCCGAGCGGGCTGCACAGGCGGTGCGGGGAGCCTGCCCGGCCGCGGAGGTGCGGGAGCACGCCAGGGATCTCCCTAACGCGCCCGGCCTTTTCAGGGAAGATTTAGAAGGGCTCTGTAATCTGCAAATTCTAAAGAGCTGACGGAGACAGTTATTAAGGGCTGGTGGGTGATGGCTGCTCGCAGTGTTATTAAAGTGCTAAAAGATTATGTCTGTGATAGCTCTGTGCTTACAGTGTCCTTCATGGCCACTTCCACAGGGACGGAGGCAAGGAGAAAGGCAGAGGATCGATAAAAGGATATTACCACTGGGCCAATCCCAATAATAAGAGAGGTGATATATACACACCATTTAAATTGTCCAACACATTTAATGTTCATTAACACTAATTTTCACAGTGCTGGTGTTTAATGTATTATTGCAATGAAATTAATAAAAAAATACCCCACAGGAAATATAATTTAACTGTTTATAAACTTACCTTTTGATTGCCAATTTCCTGCCGAGCTCTGCTCCTGCATCAGCTTTTGCAGGAAACTGCAGCCACGACGGCGGGGGGCCAGGGCTGGGGGGTCCCTGGAGCTCTGCACCCACAGCCCACGGACCCCCACGGCCTGGCAGAAATGTCTGGGAGAACCAGGGCCCATTTTTCCTCCTTTTATCTTTCCACCCTTTTTAGCAACCTTCTTCAGGATCCTCCCTTCTTCTTCTCCCTCAGAACTTCCTCAGCATCACATGGATGAATGTTCAGTATCCTTGTGAAAAATCTTGGCTTCAAACGGGTTTGGTATATGGGCATTTTTCACATAAAAGAGAAAAAATCACCATGCAATAGTTTTGTTATTCTGCAGTAACTACTGGGGAATTACGTATTTATTTATCTCTTACGAAGCACAGGGAAATTGTATTTGGCCACAGTGTATAAATTGTGGCATAATTACCGTAAAATTTATAGTTTTTATACTTCCAACAAGTTAGCTTTTAAATCACACAACCCCATGTAAATACTTTAAAATTATTCAGTAATTACTTATTTACATTGTAATTAAAATAAGTAATTAGCATACATTTACAGAGGATTTACATACTTATTTGTGAAAATAGTTCCTTGGCAGATGCAAAAAGAAATCTTCAGCTGATCATAAAAAAAAAAAAAAAATAGGAAATATATGTGAGTGTGAAAGGAGCCGTGGTGGTGGCGGTGTGACAGCAGGGTGGGCGCAGGGTGTCCCCGTGGGGCGGGCTCGGAGCCAGCCCGGCGGGATCGGGATCGGGATCGGGAGCGGAGCGCGGACCAAAGGAGGGGGTGCCCGGGGTGAGAAGGAGCCGCTGTCCCCGAGGGGAGCCCCCAGCAGGCGGGGCTGGCAGGGACCGTCCCCAGCCGGGGCTGCCGAGCCCCCCGTGGGCAGCGGGGATGCTCCGGACCCGCCCAAGGAACCCGCGCTGTGCCAGCAGTGCCAGCGCAGGCTGCTCGGGCTGAGCCCTGCCCCGGGCTGGCACAGCCCCTGCTCCTGGAAATGTCTGGATGCGCTCCGAAGCGGCAGCCGTGTTCTTAGAAAGCGAGCTGGCCTGGAGCGGAGCTGCCCTGGAGCCCAACCCGGCCCTTTAAAACCCAAGCAGGGGCGGAGAGCGCTCGGGATTAGCAAACCAGCCACGGAGCATCCGCAGGGCTGTGTACTTACCGTGTATGCATTTCAGCTAAACAAGACAAATCTGGCTGATGATTGTGTCTAACTAGGAAGAATGATTGAAGGTCCGTGCCCTCGGCTGCGAGGATAACACAAATGATGATTGGTTTGAGGCAGCAGCTCCCAGGCCAAAGGCGCAGCCGGCAGGGAGCTCTGAGAGCACAGCCACCCACTGAGGGCACCCCGGGGTGGCCGCCTGCAGGACGGACCCCAGAGTGGCCGCCCCCAAGCAGGGGACCCCCGGGTGGCCGCCAGCGCTGCTGCCAGGCTGTGCTGAGGGGAGCAGGAGCAGCCTGTGCCCCAGCCCTGGCAAATCCCCTGACTGACACCAGCCTGGCAAACATTGTCCCAGCACCGCGGGGTTTTCAGGCAGGTTTGAACCTGCTGGAGTTCCCACCGGGACAGGGGTCGGTCCCCAGGGAGGTTTTCCATGAGATGGAAGCTGGGCTGATGTGTGTGTGGGTGCTGCTGTGTGACACTGCTGCTCCTGGCACTGGCATGGAGGGACAGGAGCTCTCCTGGGCCAGGAGCAGCTCTGGATGCACGCTGAGAGCATGGAGGTGCCACTGAAGATGCTCCCAGCACAACAAGTGACACACCTGCACAGGTGCCTCCTGTCCCTCCCGTGTCAGCACCAAGGTGACACTAGGCCAAGGCACAGGCAGCTGCAGAGCTTTGCCTGCCAGTGCTGGGAGTTCCTGGGGATGCCCACAGCTCTGGGCAGTGCCCTCCTCTGAGCACTCCAGTGCATCCTGGCACTTCTCATTTCTGGGTTCTGCTCTCCATCATTGTGTGCTCTGCTTTCCCTGACTTGCCATTGTTCTGGCACGTTTCTGCCACCACTTCTGTCTTTAAAATGAAAACCAAACACATTTCTGTGCCTGGTGAGTGCTGGTGGGAAAAGCTGGGAACTCTACAGGCATCTGGAGTTTTGTGTAAGAGCAGGATACTGTTCAGGGAGTGAAGGGCTCCAGCAGACAGACTAATGGTCCATAATGAGCAAGACTTCATTGCTGGAATTGTGTTTGCCACATTGAGCCAGTGCAGAAATCCCTTCCTGGGGAGACAAGACAATGTGGGCACAAAGGAGCAGCCACAGCCGTGGCTCTGCTGTGGAATTCACTCCCTCCCCAGAGCACTTGGCTGGGCTGTTATCACATGTGCTGTATTATTGAATTTCTCCAAAGTCTCCCTTTATCCTTATTAATGCTGTGAAAGTTGTAGCAAGGAGTGATATGATCTAACATTGGATAAAATCACAATTTGTCCTTCTTCTTGGTGTAAATGTAACAGGGCTTAACTGTACAAACAAATAAGCCTAAATAGAAACATTTGTGATGATAAATGGGCAAGGAGAGCACTCGCTGCAAGGTGAGAGATGACAGTGCCTGTGAACAGAATGGAGAATCTCGCTGCTTCAGGGTCAATCTCAGGCAGCCTCAAGGTCAGCTCTGCCGGCTCTCCCTCCTCCTCCTCCTCCTCCCTGTGGTGATGGCAGACGTCCCCACATCTCTGGCTCCCAGCTGCATCAGTTCCTGGGGTGCTGCAGGCAGCACAGCCAGGGTGGTTGGGCTGTGCTGTGCTCTGGGCGCTCTTCAGTCCCGGCAGCTGCTTGGCAGGAGCTGTGGGACTCATCCCATTCACCATAAGCCTCAGCAGGAGAGGGGAGAGTGAGTGCAGGGCTGTGGGGCTGTTGGGGTGTGGGCAGTGTTGGGGTGTGGGCAGTGCCCACTGGCAGTGCGGGCAGCGTGTCCTGGCTGAGCTCAGCATGCCTGACCCCGCGCCCCAGCAGTGTAATGAGGCCCCGCGTGGATATTGATATGACAGGACAAAAGGCCAAGGTGCAGGAAGGACAGCAATCCGCAGGTCTCAGTCCATTTGTTTTTCACACCAAATCCATCACGGTAATGGGTCACCTTTCCGTGGCAGCTCATGATTACCTGCTTACCGGGGAGCGCGGCAGGTGGGCGGCCGGCCGGGGCAGCGGGACCGGCTGTGGGTGCCCCGGGATTTATGGCAGGGCAGCGCCGCACGTTCCCCTGATAGATCAACTGCAGTGGAGTTTATTTGGGTCACAGTGACCGGTGGTGTTTGCTGTGACAAAAGACTGATGGGGAGAGCTCTGGGGAGCTGCCTGGACACCTGCGGTGTGGGAGGAAGGGGAGCTGGGCTGCCTTCATTGCCACTGCCCCATGGCCGTCCCCCACTGACCCTCCTGGGTGCAGGGAAGGTGTGAGGGGTTCTTTACCACTGCCCCATGCCCGTCTCTCACTGACCCTCCTGGGTGCGGAGAAGGTGTAGGGGGTTCTTCTACCACTGCCCCATGGCTGTCCCTCACTGACCCTCCTGTGTGCAGGGAAGGTGTGAGGGGTCCTTCTACCACTGCCCCGTGGCCATCTCTCACTGACCCTCCTGGGTGCAGGGAAGGTGTGGGGGGTTCCTCTACCACTGCCCCATGGCCGTCCCTCACTGACCCTTCTGGGTGCAGGGAAGGTGTGGGGGGTTCTTTACCAATGCCCCATGGCTGTCTCTCACTGACCCTCCTGGGTGCAGAGAAGGTGTGAGGGGTTCTTCTACCACTGCCCCATGGCTTTCCCTCACTGACCCTCCTGGGTGCAGGGAAGGTGTGGGGGGTTCTTTACCAATGCCCCATGGCCGTCCCTCACTGACCCTCCTGGGTGCAGGGAAGGTGTGAGGGGTCCTTCTACCACTGCCCCGTGGCCATCTCTCACTGACCCTCCTGGGTGCAGGGAAGGTGTGGGGGGTTCTTCCACGGCACTCTCCCAAATACCCTTCATCCCAGGGCTGCAGCCTCACTGCCCACCCTCCTGCTGGGCCAGCAGCTCGGGGCACGGTGAACATCTGCCCGTGGGCAGCAGCTCTGGAGCTGTTGCCCAGCGCAGTGGGAGGCAGGGCTGAGCCCCAGGGATGTCAGCCCGGCCTCACCAGCAGCTGCCTCCAGCGCTGCTGAGAGGAAAAATGTTCTTTCTGCAGCGTCCTGCTCACACATGTTCCTGTTTAATATTCATGCACCAAAATGAGACAAGTGCTTAATGAGATCAGCCGTGAGTTTCATTTGAACTCTGCCAGCGAAGGAGTCCTAAAAATTGCTCTGCAGTGGATGTGCTAAAAAGTTTAATACTCGCAGGCTGATGACCTCCACGGGGGCCTCCCGGCTGGGGAGGAGAGGGAGCTGGAAATTAGAACTTATTAAAAACTGTCCCCCCACGTGCTTCAGTGGAGGTGTGAGCGGGTTCAGAGGGATCATGGGGAAGGCACAGGCTGCTCTGCACGTTCCCCTGCTCTCCTTTCAGGTGGACGCTATCAGGGAACGCACGGACAGCAGCTAAACAATGCTCATTATTTCCATGCATAGGAAATCCCAGCCTCAGAAGACAGAGCTAAATCTCCCAACATCTTAAGGGATAGAAGCCATCTGTGATAAGGAGGGTTGCCTTTCAAAGATAAGGAGGAAAAATTGAAACATATTATACATAAATGGCTTCAGGCAATGAATCATTCCGCAGCGTCCTCGCCGCTGGATTGTGGTCATCACAAAGGAAATAGTAATAATGATAGTAACAATAATTAATACTGTGGGTGCTTTGTGCTGCTGCTGGCTGGAGGGCCCTCAGCCAGATCCCAGACACTAGGCCAGGAACAGTAAACATCCATTTATGGTAATTTTATTTGAACTCTTGAGAATACGTCCCACACCACTATGATTTGATGGCTTATTAAACCCTGCAGGGTACCTTCTCAGGATGGGAGTGCTAGGAGCAGTCGGAGGGAGAGAGAGAGCCATCAGCAGGGACCAGCATCATTTCCCTCCTAATTAAAAGTCAAAATGTCATCTAGGTTTTTGTATTGTAATTGCAATGGTCATTGCAAAGACACCATGAAATCTGACTGCATTAGCACTTCTTTGGGGGGAGGTCTGCTGGATGAAGATGTATTGAAGGCTTGGTCCTGGCATTCTTCTTGTACAAGTCCAGGCTTTAAGTGCAGTAAATGAGCCCCCCTGCCAAGAGCTCACCTCACCTCTGGGCCCCTCCCCCAACCATATCAGGGGACTTGAATGGGAAAAAAAAAAAAAATCATACATTCCAACCCTAAATGATACCAGTAAGTTTGTGCAAGCTTATGTAAATCACACAAAAAGTGACAAGTTTTCCTATTAAAAGATAATTGTAATCAGGGTGCTGGACGTGCGGTGCACTGATGATTGGAGATAGACGGGCAGCGTGAAAAGATGGATCGTTTTAATTTGCACCAATTAAATTGAAGTTCATGGGATCATCTTCTTCAATCTTCATGAATACTTTATTTTCTGGCTGCTATGGAGCTATTAAAAAGAATGATTGAGCCAAGAGCTAGGCATAGTATATTTTATGAAATATCACCTTTAAAGAATTTGAGTGCGCCATTTTCATAATGAGTTTTCTAGTACCTAATACCCTTCTATATTACTACATTTTTAAAGTGGATTGATCTGGAAAGTGCAGAAAGTGCAGGTAATGATACATTTTGCTAGGATAAGGTGGCTGATAATGTATCATGTTACTGCTCTGAGAATAATAGATTGCCTTGTGTTTGAGATGTGGCATTCTTATTTTGGTGCTTGCCTTGTGCAGACAAGGGGAGTCCTCTCTGTCTCTGGGAAAAAAAATGTTTAATTGTTTGTGCAATTTCCTTCTTGTTTCTTCTTTGTCTTTTCTGTATAGTTGGTGACCTCAGAAACAGATTTCTGAGGTTTGAGGGAGGCTGTTCTCAGGTATGCATTTGTCTTGATGGATGTTGTTAGAGCAGAACAGCATGTAGGAGACAACACACTATGGGAGATAAAGAAATACACAACCCTATATTATTTACCAGTGCCTCACATTCTCTTCCCAAGAGAAATGAGTGATGATAGCTTCAAAGGGATAAGTCAATGAGAAGGGTGGTCATCTCTCACTCACAACTGCCAAAAAGACCCCAAGTCTCACTATTTCATGCACAGACAAATCAAAACCTTAATGGGAAATGGGAGATTCTCAGCTGTGTGCCAGATTGGAGCCTGCCCCGCGGTTCTCAGCCAGCTTTTGTGACTGTGGAGCCCAGGAATCCTTCCTGAGCAGCCCCTGGCCCTGTGGCTGTGCTGCCCTTGCCCAGCTCTCTCCGTCTGAGCTGGAGCTGAGCTGGGCACTGACACCTGCCTGGGAAAGCTGGCCAGAAACTCCTGGGCACAGGGAACGCCCAGATATCTGCAGAGTGATTGCTCTCATGGAGGTAAAGAACTCACTCTGAAGAAACACTGGGCAAAACGTGAACAAACCCAGAGGAGCCCACGGTCCCTGCAGTGCCTGCAGGATGGGCTGCTGGGCCCCGGGTCCCGAGGGAAGTGTGAGGTGCCACCCTGGAAGGAGTGGCTGATTGGGCCAGCAGGGACGTGTCTGCCCAGCCCCGGGTGCAGCAGGAGCCGGGGCAGGTGTCCCCCGGGGTGGCTGCTGTCACACCCCCGGTCCCAGCTCCCAGGGGTGCATCCTCGGCTCTGCGAGTCACAGCAACATGATGCCGTCTCTCTCTACATAGGCTTAAGCAACAGCAATCATAATTAACCCTGCTAATTAATCAGGGCATAACATATTAATTGCTAGCACACGAGGCTCCAATTGAGCAGGTGCTGTGTGGGTCTCTAATAGGATAATGAAGTGACGAGCGGTGCCACGTGCGGCAGAGTGAGCATCACTGGGGGAGCCGGGCTTGGCAAGCCCTGCGCTCGGCACAGCTCCTGCCCTCGGTGCCAGTGCACCAGGAATTCGGGCCGCTGGAATTCGGGCCACAAAGGGAGGCGGGAAGGTGGGGCCAGGCTGGCCGGGAGGAGCGCAGGGGCTGCCCACCCTGCACAGAGCACTGCCCACCCGGCACAGGGCTCTGCCCACCCTGCACAGGGCACTGCCCACCCTGCACAGGGCACTGCCCACCTTGCACAGGGCACTGCCCACCTTGCACAGGGCACTGCCCACCCTGTACAAGGCACTGCCCACCCGGCACAAGGCACTGCCCACCCTGCACAGGGCACTGCCCACCCTGCACAGGGCACTGCCCACCCTGCCCACCTTGCACAGGGCATTGCCCACCCTGCACAGGGCACTGCCCACCCTGCCCACCCTGCATAGGGCACTGCCCACCTTGTACAGGGCACTGCCCACCCTGCACAGGGCACTGCCACCAGCGGGGGCACCCAGCGGTGGCTCTGGGCAGTGTAAAGCCGGGCCAGCCTCTTCCCTCTGCTGCCCCGGGCTCAGCTGCTGGCACAGGGACCCTCTGACCCTGCCCCAGGCACACCTGGCACCCGAAGCCCCTCATTCTCCTGCAATGGAAGGTGCAGGGGTGGGGGTCCTGCTCCTGCCCCTCCGAGGGAAGCTGCCCCAGGGCCCCTGGGGACCTGGCAGCTTTTGTGATGTTTCTGCTCCGCACAGACACAGCTCTGGCCCCAGTCCTGCTTTTGGTTTTCTCTGCATTTTGTTCCTCACGGATCCAGGATCCGCCACGCTTTCGCACCAGCTGACTGAGCAGGTCTTTATAAATTTAATCTTTGTCTGGACCTGGCAGCACAGAGCAGTGCAGCTCCAGCCTGGATGCAGAGCTCACAGCAGCAGGAATAAGGGCTGCTGGCTCTGCTGGGGACAGTCCCAGTGCCACACACCCCAGGTGAGGAGCTGTTTGCAGTGACCAGGACCTCCCAAACCACAGGAGGGGCCTGCAGGCTGCCCTGTGTCCCCATCAGGACCAGCGGGGTGAGCCCGGAGCCACCCCCAGCTCCCTCCACCTGCACATCCTCGGTATTTAAACCACTTCATTTAGGGCAAGAGCCTTCCCTGGGATTGCACAGGACCCTCTGTGATCTGCTTCACCGTTGTTTAGTCTAATTGTCCTAAAATTGGCAATAGATTAAAAGAAAATAATTATCCCTAATTATGTCAATTAAATGGCTAATTCATTAACGAGCTTAACATCCTTTACTTGGACCATCTCTGCTAGGCGAGATTGTGCTTCCAAGAGGAGACGCCAGGCGCTCGCTGCATCCTGTGCAGACGCGGTTGCAGCGTGTTTAGCGTGAGCTGCAGGAACAAAATCCCCTCATTATTCAGATGACAGAACAAAACTATAAATAGTGGATCGCAATTAAAATCAGAACAATTGCTTTTTATCCATTATGCTGCCTTTTGCACAATAGCAGCCTATAAAAGGAAAAAGCACCGTCCTTTTAGATCTCTCTCTCTCTCCCTCTCTCTCTCCCCTTATCCAGAACTGTAGCTGGCTTGCTAATTAGGAGGCTTTTGAATTAGATTATTTGCATGTCTGAACAGGGCTAGGGTATTAAACATCCCCGAGGACATACTATAATAACCTCTTCAGTGGCTTTTAGGATCCCTAAGGAACCGGGAACTCTGAAAAAACCTCCAAAAGGAGGGAAAGTGCATAACGATTTCATCCAATTAGGTATGGATTAGTCGGCTTGGTGTCTTTGAATCCTGCTCGCCGGGAGAAGGTGTTCTCCTCCAGGAACATTTGACAAAATCATCAGGGAAATTATAATGCAGTACCTAAATGAAATCGCAATACCTTAGTTTCTCCTCCAAGAAAAAATAAACTACAAAATCAATACAGTGGTGTATAAAGCAAAAAGAAATGCACCAGTCACTTTATTGCCTGGCTGCGAGCACAGCCCTGTGTTTATAGCATCCATGAGCGACTGTCAAAGTCAGGCTCCAAAGGACAAAGCTGCTGCTGCTGGGATTGGCTACAGCCGATTTTAATTTTTAAATACCGCTGGTATTATCCTCTTCCTAATGGCTTTCCACACTCTTCCAGTTTTAAGAAATCACCAGCCCATTTATATTTAACAAGACAATTAAGCTGCCCGAGCTCTCCAAGGTCTGCAGGGTGGGACTGGGCAAACTGGGCCAGTGCTGGGCAGCTGCTGCCGAGTCCTGGGGCCCCCCTGAACCCCACAGCCCCCACCCCACCCCAGAGCTGCCCCACGGCAGGGGCACTGTGGGTGCAGGTGGAGCAAGGCATGAGGAGAGGGAGGAACGGGGTTTGCATTGATTTTCCTCCTTTTACCTTTTATTTTTTTTTTAAAGTGCTGAGATCTAATTTGGAGGCAGTGGAACTGGAGCTTCATGAGAAGTATGATTATTATAAACTGCCTGTGGAGGTGAGCCATGCTTATAAGGCTGCAGGGAGCACTCAGTGTCACCTCTCCACTCTGCATCCCACTGCCTGCATTGGAAACCTGAGTATTGCTGTCTAATTGGAATGGATTTCCAGAGCAGCAGAAAGAGAAACTGTCTAGAAAAGTAAACGTGCAGCATTAAGCTTTATAAATCCTAAAGCGTGTGGGTAAAATTGCCCATGCTGGTGCTGTGCAGTTCGGGCTTGGGTTTGCACACCTGGAGCCACGGTGTTCAAATATCACTGCCAGAGCCTCCCCTTCCCCAGAGCGATCCCCTCGGGGCACAGGGAGCGGATCTCTGCCAGGGATGGATCTCTGAGTGCCAGGGATGGATCTCTGAGTGCTGGGAATGGATCTCTGACTACTGGGAATGGGTCTCTGAGTGCCAGGGATGGATCTCTGAGTGCCTCCCCTCCCCAGAGCGACCCCCTCGGGGCACAGGGAACGGATCTCTGCCAAGGATGGATCTCTGACTGCTGGGAATGGATCTCTGAGTGCCAGGGATGGATCTCTGACTGCTGGGAATGGATCTCTGACTGCCAGACTGTCAGGAATGGATCTCTGAGTGCCTCCCCTTCCCCAGAGCGATCCCCTCGGGGCACAGGGAATGGATCTCTGCCAGGGATGGATCTCTGACTGCTAGGAATGGATCTCTGAGTGCCAGGAGTGGATCTCTGAGTGCCAGGAATGGATCTCTGAGTGCTGGGAATGGATCTCTGACTGCTGGGAATGGATCTCTGAGTGCTGGGAATGGATCTCTGAGTGCCAGGGATGGATCTCTGAGTGCCAGGAATGGATCTCTGACTGCTGGGAATGGATCTCTGAGTGCTGGGAATGGATCTCTGAGTGCCAGGGATGGATCTCTGACTGTCAGGAATGGATCTCTGAGTGCCAGGAGTGGATCTCTGACTACCAGACTGCCAGGAATGGATCTCTGAGTGCCTCCCCTCCCCAGAGCGATCCCCTCGGGGCACAGAGAGTGGATCTCTGACTTCCAGGAATGGATCTCTGAGTGCCAGGAATGGATCTCTGACTGTCAGGAGTGGATCTCTGAGTGCCTCCCCTTCCCCAGAGCAATCCCCTCGGGGCTCAGGCTGTGGATCTCTGACTGCCAGGCAAGCAGAGGTTCCTCCCCTGGCTGGGCCATCAGTGTTTAGCTGGGGGCTCTTGTGGTCTCTCTGTGAGGAGAACCCCTCCATTTCATGTGAAAACCTCATTGTTATATTTTGAATTTTGATCTCTGAACTCCCATCGGTGCCTCTACTCCTGTGCTGGGGAGGGCAGTGAGGGCAGCTCCTGGTTTGGCCTGCCCTGATCACACCACCATCATTTCACACTCCTCTGGCCGAGCTCAGGACCCTGGGTCATTTCCCTCTCTGCTCCCAGCTCAGCCCATCCCCAGTACCTTCGGAGCCCCCCGTGGCACACCAGCACTGTTTGCTTCCACTGCATCCTCAGGAGCTCCAGCAGCTACTTTAATATTTTCTCTTCTCATTCCCATCCCCTGAGCTCTGACATCTCATTTGCCATTGGGCTCTGCACACAGGTTGTTCACTGTCCCTGCAGTGACCAGCTCTCCACATGGTCAGTGACACACTGGGGAAGTTTGGGGTTCAGGGCATTTGTATTTATCACCATCAGCCTTCATTTAGTATTGCTCATCCTTCTCCTTCGGCCAAATTTCTCAGAATTTCTTTCATCTTTTCTGAATTTAACTAATTATACCCCTGCTTCCTTTCCCAGGTCATTAATTAATATATTAACACCATTAGATTGAGTGTGTAACCATGTAGCACACTGCTGGTGACCCTTTACTCTGACTATCCCCCACTTCTGTTTCCTTCCCCTTAGTCCACTTATTGATTCATAATGTTACTGTATCTCTTACCCCCATTTTTATCTTGTTTCCTAAGAAATTCTGTGGGAAGACCTCATTAAAAGCCTTTTGAAAGTCTAAAAATATGTCAAGATATTCTCTTTTATCCATTTATATATTGGTAGGTTCAAAGTATTCTAACAGATTAATGAGACATGATTTTCCACAGCAGAAACTGTGTTGATTGGATGTGATCTTCAAGGTATTTTATCATTCTATATTTAATAAATGTTTAAACCGTTTTGCCAGATACCTGTGCGAAGCTGAATAGTGTCTAATATCCTGGATCACACTTAGAGTCTTTTAAAAATGTATAATATACAGATAAAACCCCTCTGCTTTTCTTCCAGTAGGGGAAAACAGTGCAAATATTGCTGCTGTGTTTGTGTGTTTCCTTGAATGCTGTGAGTATCTCAATATGTGGCCTTTTATTTGCTCTCAGGCCAGCTCTAGGATGGGCAGCTCACAGTGGGTCTGTGAATAAGCTGCACATTTGTGCTCTCCTCTATGCACACTGCATAGAGTCCTGGGGATCCCAGGATATCCCAGGATCCCAGATCCAGGTGGATCCCAGCCCTGCCCCACGGCCAGGCTGGAGCAGGGAGCATCCCCCAGTGACCTCCTCTGTCCCACCAGCCTGCCTCCCTCAGGCCCTCCCTGCAGAGCCACCATCTCAGCTTTGGTACTTTCCAGTTCCTTGGAGTTCGTGCATTTTTCCAAGAGTTTTTGTAAGAAATCTCTAGCGTTCCCCCTATTATTATTTCACTCTACAAATCAGCTTGTCAAAATCTGAAGATTGAAACTACAAACCAGTTTTTTCTTCTCTGTTGGAGAACGGTTAATTTCTTTAGAATGAATACCTTCTTAATTGCAACCCACTGCTCATTAGAAAACAAATTACTGGGAAATTATTTGTCCTTTCTGTTGCTTTACAAAACCAGGAACTTCTCACACAGCTCCCTGCAGCCTTGGCCCTTCCCAGCACGGGGACACCCATTGCTGGCCTGTCCTTCCAGCCCAGGCTGGCACAGGTGACTCTGCTGGGACACCAGTGCCACCCCTGGGACAGGCTGTGGCATCATCAGATGATGCTGCTCCTGCTCCAGGCAAAGGGAGAAGCTGAGGCGATTCCCAGGGAACCTTTGAGCTGAGATAATTTTGTTCCAGTGTTCCCTCCCAGCCCTGCCTTCCCCAGCACCACCAAGTGCTAATTGCTGCATTTGTCCCAATTGTTTTCAGCTGCAGAAACAACCAAGAACCAATAAATCAGCCCAGCTCCATCTGCAGCCAGAGCACAATGTGAAAATGAGGTGTCAGAGCCTGTGTGTGCTGTGCACCCCCAAGCTCAGGATACCCCAGTGCTGCCCCAAAATGCTGACACAAATGGAATCTGTTAAACGGGTAAGCAGGAGATTAAAAAAGAAAGGAAGAATGAAAGTTCCCAGCAGCCTAATCACATCTCTTAGGGGAATTCCTGCACCAACCCAGCCGTGAAGCTGGCACAAATCGATGTGGCCCAGGGGATCAACATTTTACATATATATATAAAAAATTGTAAACATCTTTTATGTATGCAATGTAATAACTACACTCAGCATCATGGGCTCTAAAAGCAAATGTTATGGGCAGTTGTATTGCAATAAAGTGGTTAAATGGGAAAGCTTTGAAGGGCTGATAATTTGTACTCTTTTCTTTACTGAACCAACTTATTCTTGTCTGAGGATGACAAATTCAAACACTCCTCTATAGGAAGAAGTTTTCATTTATCAGGATTTTTACCCACACTCATTCCACTTCCTGCAGCTTTGAAGTTCAAAAAGAAGTTGGTTCCAGGCCTGATAATGAAAATGGGGCGTAGCTGTAGGTCAGGAAACAAAAGATTCCCAGTTTGGGGGCCCAGAGCCTGCAGCAACAGAGCGTGGGGTCCATCAGTGGGGTGTCAGGGACATCCCTGAAGCTTCCCCAGCCTGGTTTGGGGTGGTGTTGTATTTCTCCAGCAGATTCACACACAGAAAGTAGGGAATGCTGCTAGAACAGTCCCAAAACCATTGGACTCTGCATGTCTGGTGGCTGTAAAAAAATGTCTTGCAAAAATATAAATGAGTATTTTAAAAATTTATTAACCAATAAAATTAACAATCAAATATTATTTCTGACTCACAAATAAAGCCTGGGATGCAGGTTTGCACCGTGCCACGCTAATTAAGCTCTGTGGGAGAATTCCCCAGGGCCGTGTCCCTGCTCCTTCCGGACTGAAAATCAAAGCAAAGCTCTGGGCCTGCTGCACTAAATGAACAGTAAATAACACATTCCCTGCCTTTAATTATTTAACAAGCACAGCAGTCACCCAGGATGATGTAAAATATGTACCAAAATACTGTGTGGGAATGCAGCACTGCTGCAGGTGTGTTTGCTGCACTGGAGGCACAAGTTGTCACTTTATTGAAGTGAGGGGGCAGCAGCTCTGTCCTGGCTGTGTGTCCTCAAACCAGCAGCTCTGTCCTGGCTGTGCTCTCAAACCAGCAGCTCCAGCAGCTCTGTCCTGGCTGTGCTCTCAAACCAGCAGCTCCAGCAGCTCTGTCCTGGCTGTGTGCTCTCAAACCAGCAGCTCTGTCCTGGCTGTGTGCTCTCAAACCAGCAGCTCTGCCCAGCCCTTCCCTGCCTGTCAGCCTGTACAGAGGGCAGGCACTGCTCAGCACCTCATGTATAAAACCTTGGCTGTGATGGATTGGAAAGAAAAGCTTCCCAGTGTTACAGACTTTAGAAATGTTTATTAACAATTTGATAATACTGTATGTGGAGGCTTGACGCTCCTCCAATGGCTCCTTAGCTGGGAGCAGAATGATTTCACCCCGTTTGCTTTTAATCCCTTGCATTTATCTTGCCTGAGTGTCTCCACTGGATATTGTTTACTCTTTGGATTAGTAAACTCAGAATTAATTCCACTGTTTATTGCTGAAAGTGGCAGTAAATTCAGCATCAGGGAGAGCCAGGAATCTGCTTAGCTGTGCTGCATGACCCTTTCACGGGCAATAAAAACCCCTCCCTGCACGGAGGGACGGAGCACTTGGAGGCAGAGCCCATCATTAGGGGGTGGGCATGTACAGGGGCCTGTGCTCAGCCCTTCTTTCCATTAGGAATTATAGATGATGAAGGAATTTCGGTGTCTCTCAAGGGAAAATAAAATGAAAGGATAAAGAAACCCTGCCTGCAAGGCAGCCTGTCCTGGTGACCCAGCCTGTCCTGGTGTCCCATCCTGTCCTGGTGTCCCAGCCTGTCCTGGTGCCCCATCCTGTCCTGGTGTCCCATCCTGTCCTGGTGTCCCAGCCTGTCCTGGTGCCCCATCCTGTCCTGGTGTCTCAGCCTGTCCTGGTGCCCCAGCCTGTCCTGGTGTCCCAGCCTGTCCTGGTGTCCCAGCAAGGAGCAGGGGCCAAACCCAACCTTCAGCACCACCTGGGGCTGTTTTTGCTCTGGAATCCTGGTGCTTAGGCAGGGAGGAGGCGGTGAGGGTTAAAGCACGGTGCCTGTCTGCTCCCCAGTTCCCCGCCCGGCTGTTTTTTTCCTGCTATTAAATCAGCCAAGAGGAATGTGGGGCCGGGAGCTGAGCGGGGGTGGTTGGAAAGGTTACCTAAGTGAACCACGCAATTTTTTTCCCTCAACTTTGTTCCATCTTAAGGTAAAAGGTTCATGCAGAGGGCTATAAATTCCTGTCACATTTTGTTGTAATCTCTCTATGGTTTTATTACTTAAAATGCTGCACTCTCGAGACGGGGAATTTTCCAGGGGTTTGAGGCTGACACGGAGCCACATTTATATTGTGCTGAAGCTCCTCTGGAGTCTCCTTGAGACATGTGGCCGGCAAGCCCGGCATGAAGGCCTTATCAGTCACTCCAGCATGGAGTCAGCCCATGAATTATACGGGGAATGGAGGTGGCTCTGCGAGAGCGGGATTGCGGGCCGCCGGGTGACAATAAACATGTCCCGGGAATGTGTCCTCCATCACTCAAGTTCAGATAGCAGATCTGGACCTTAACTACAGCTCCCCATCTCTAAATCTCCCTGTGACCTGAGCGGGAGATGGAGGTGAGTCTCAAGGATATCTGTCTGCAGGGGGCTCAGAGGGAGTTTCCAGCTGGAGTGAGCACAGATCCCAGTGCTGCTCCAGCTCAGCTCCCAGAGCTGCTCCAGCATAGCTCCCAGTGCTGCTCCAGCACAGCTCCCAGTGCTGCTCCAGCTCAGCTCCCAGAGCTGCTCCAGCTCAGCTCCCAGTGCTCCAGCTCAGCTCCCAGAGCTGCTCCAGCTCAGCTCCCAGAGCTGCTCCAGCTCAGCTCCCAGTGCTCCAGCTCAGCTCCCAGTGCTGCTCCAGCTCAGCTCCCAGTCCTGCTCCAGCACAGCTCCCAGTGCTGCTCCAGCTCAGCTCCCAGAGCTGCTCCAGCTCAGATCCCAGAGCTGCCACGCCAGAGCAGCCCGGGGCACTGGCTCCATGTGGAGCCAGGGAGAGTGGGACTGTGTCACAGTAGGAAAAGGTGATGAAGGACACACAGACAGTTTGGTGATGATCAGAAGGCTATTTTATTTCCCCTCGTGCCCTTTTTAAACATGGTCCACAACTGGGATCACCAATTGGTCTGAGAAGGACTCACTCTCTTCCCCTTTTGTAAGCAGCAGGTGACAGCGATTGTTTTGGGAAATTTTCATGAGAAGAGCAAAGCTCCCATAATATTTACAAATTAACAAAGACAGTGTTATGAGAACGGGAACTTGCTCCCATGGGAATCAGCATGCAGTAGTTAGCAGCAGAATTCCGAAGCCCAAAATATACAGAGCCACAGAACTGAGTGTGGGAGCCCTGCAAAACCTTCCAGAGCTGGCAGAAGGGGTGAAACATCTCCTCACTGCTTCTGCCTCCATGAAAACACGAGTGGAATGTGTGGGGGGATGCACAGGTGAGACCCACAGGCTCCCTGAGCTTGGAGGCTGCAGCACCCAGGTGAGCAGCACCTGGAAGAGCAGCACAGGGTTCCTGTGCAGCTCAAGGATATCCCAGAGGGAATTCTTCCTCATCCTGAACTCCAAGCCTGAGGATGAATCCCCTGCACTGTCCCAGTGCTCATCTCTGCACCAAAGCCCAGCAGGAGCTGAGCCATGGTGGCACCCAGCCCTTGGGCAGTGGCAGAGACCGAGTGGCTCCCAACGAGGGGAGAAATAAATCAATTAATCCTGTTCTAAATTAAAATAATAATAAGAAAGAGTCTAAATGCAAAGTGTTAATGAAGTAATGAAGGAAAGCGGCATGCTCAGTGCCACAGCTAAATACAGCCATTAAAACCCATAACCTCTGTAAAATTTGTGATAAAATTACAATTTAATTTTATAAAGATAATTTATTAGCTAATACCTCATTGCACATGTTAATAGCTTGTGCTTAAATAATAGTAATCTTGATTGCTCTGTGGTCATTAAACTTTTTTTTTACATACTGTTTAACTGACCGTTTTGTATGTGGTTTGAGGAGAAAAAAGTAATTATTGAAGTCTTAAGCACTGAGTTAATTTCTAATGAAAGGATAATTTTATTCCAATGATTTTACATTTAATTAACTAAAGCTACATGTAATGTGAAGTTCTAAGGCAGTGCTGATTCATTTGTGCACTGGACAGAAGGCAGTGGTGTGGGAGCCCCTGGCAGGGGCAGGGGATGAGCTGGGAGCACCTGCAGGGGCAAGGAGGGGACAGAGCAACCCCACAAAGTGAGGCTGAGGAATTGTACATCCTTCTGTGCTGAAATGGAGGCTGGAGCTGAACTGGGAAGGGATGTGGTCGTGGGTCTGGGCTCTGTGAAGTGGATGTCATTGTCACCCTGAGGATTTCTGTGCCACAGGAGTTATGACACAAGAGTGGGAGGATGTGGGATGGTGAGTGTGATATTGCAGTTTGGAAAAAGCTGGAAAGCTGGAAAACAACAAAAAAAATTATTATGGGAATGAATGAAGAAAACCAGACAGAAAATCATGCTTCTGTCAGTCTGAAAACATTTTGTTTGATATATTCACTACCTTTTACCTTTGGTTCAGGCCAGTTTTCACAGGTAAACTTCTCTTTGATATAAAATGCCAGAAAATTCTCCATTAGAAGCACCGAGCTGCAAATAGTCATGATCAAACAGTGGCACTTTTTCCATCCCTCCCCCTGCTCAGTGGACATTTGGTGCCAGCTGAGCTGTCCCAGCCGAGCTGTCCCAGCCGAGCTGTCCCAGCCGAGCTGCTGTCCCTGGCACGGGGCGCCCCATCGGTCACCGCCGTGTCACCGAGGTGTTTGCAGGCTGCAGGGGAAACGCTTGTCAGGGTATTGATAAACAACAGATCTGTGTCACTGCAGATGCCTTTTTAATGGCGTGTCCTGAGGTGCAGACATTAGGGTTATATCCTCCTGCCTCCCAGCCCTGCGCGCAGCAATCACTCCTCCTCAAGCAGAGCGAGGGCTGCCAGCGACCCTGCTTCCCCGCCTTATTAATGCACCTCCTCTCACTAATGCAGACAAGAAAAGACAAATCTGGAGCTCTGCGTGCACGGTGGGGCTGTGGGGTGCCTGGGGGGCTGTGCAGTGCGAAATGAAAGTTCAGATTCTGCTGTTCCCCTGGCACCAGGGCACAGGAACCCAACGCTGAGGCTCAGCCCAGCCACTCATCACACATGGCTCAGGCTCCCCTGCTCTGCAAAGCTCCTGGTGGTCCCACCTCCTAAGAGGTGAACTGCCTGGGATTTGGGACTTTGGGGAATATCTCCAAACTCTTTATTAGCAGAATGAAAGACTTATCCAATTGTTATCCACAAGAAACACCCAATCTGTTTTAAAGGCTGTTGAAGTTGCTGAGCTTGAAGTCCTTGTGACCACAGGGAGAGCCCTGTGTGGGCACAGACAACAGCAGTCCCAGGACAGAGCTGTGTTTGTCCCTCTGGGATGCTCCTCCAGTGCAGCTGCTCCTTGGGATTCCCCCCATGCTCACCCCCTGGAGCAGAGGCTCCAATTTTGTTTCCTTCTCCCTGAGCTGTCGCTGCTGTCCCAGCTGGGCAGCTCCCAGAGGAAGGTGGGGATTTGTGCTGGGCCATGCACAGAAAGGAGCCCCAACAGGGCTCTCAGTCTGTTTTGCGTGTCCTGATCCCTCAGATCTCAAGTCCTTTATTCATAGAGAAGCTCAGGTTTGGTGCATTTGCCCCCTTGTCAAGGAGAAACAAACCCATGCAGCTCAACTGCCTAATCCCAACTGGACAGCAGGGCTCAAACTTAAAATATTCATGGTTTAGCCCACAGTATGCATTTCTCAAAAATACATTAGGTATAAGAATATTAGCCCCAGGAATCAGGGACGTCAGGAACCTTGCCACACTGTGCATCCACTCTGCAAAAGATTGTGATTCTTCAGGAAAAATCTCTCTCAGCCACGGTTTGCAGGATTTAATATTACGCCCATTAGCAGAAGCAAGCACCACCCTTGAAGCACACATGCAAATTGCAGGGGAGAATGGAGGAAGACAATAAAACTGGAGGCAGCCCTTGGAAGCGCAAATAAATAAATGGATTGCAATGAGGAAGTGTTTTCTGGTTTGATGGGCACTTCCTTTCATTGAAAATAAACCAGGCTGAATGGCTCAGTGGGTCCTGCACACCTCTGAATGGGCCCAGCTAGCTTGTGCTCCTGGTAGCAGTGGGTATCATGGAGGTACATAAAAACATAGTTTATTGTTAAATTAAGTGTCCTGTTCTTGAAAACAACCCTTAAATTTAACATTCCAAGGCTGCTGCTGTTTATTTGCACTCTCAGAGCACTCTCAGTGCTGTCCACTCAACTACTCGAGAAATACATTGTAATAAAAATAAATGGACAGTTTGGGTTTCTCTAAAATTAAAAGAGGATATACAGCAGCCTTGCACTCCTGCCTTGTACTGAGGTAACCTGTGATAAAGTCACATTGTGTCAGAGATGGCAAATTATGCCTGCTAATTACTTACCGGAATTTCAGATTTGTCCTTACCATAATTAAAAAGGTGTCACTTTATTAGAATAGGGCTGGAATGATGGGGCTTGGAGCAGTGGAGGAGATTTCTGGTTAGAGATAATTACCAGTGATGTATTCCTTTCTCTCAGTGCCGCTTTTGCTGCATTCCCCCCATTACCGGGTAATGGATGTGCGGCACGGCTGCCGTGGAGCCGGGAGCCCCCGGCCACAGGGGCTTCCAGGGGCTTCCAGCAGCCCCACCCGGCTCGGGTGCGCGGGGCTCGGGGTGTGCGGGGCACGGGGTGTGCCTGGCTCGGGGTGTGCCTGGCTCGGGGTGTGCGGGGCTCGGGGTGTGCGGGGCTCGGGGTGTGCGGGGCTCGGGGCGTGCGGGGCACGGCTCCGAGCTCAGCGAGCCTCCGGCGGGACACAGCACGGGCCGGGCTCAGACCCTTCCCCACTGTCCTCTCTGCCCGTGCGGTCACTCCAGGGTGTCCCTGGTGTGTTCCCAGGCACGGCTCTGCAGTGCCAGCTGCTCCCCACGGGACAGGGCCCTGCGCCCTGCTGGCCCCGGCCACATCGCTGGCAGCTGGGGACACAAACTGCCCCGTGTCAGAGGAGGGGCTGGGCTGGGCCGTGAGCCCCCTGTGAGCCCTCGGTGATCCCTCTGTGAGCCCTCTGTGATCCCCTGTGAGCCCCCTGTGCCACCCCTGTGACCCCCCTGTGACCCCCCCATGATCCCCCCGTGATCCCCCCGTGATCCCCTGTGACCCCCTGTGCCACCCCTGTGATCCCTCTGTGCCACCCCGTGACCCCGTGATCCCCCTGTGATCCTCCTGTGATCCCCCCATGATCCCCTGTGACCCCCTGTGACCTCCCGTGATCCCCCTGTGATCCCCAGTGATCCCCTCTGATCCCCCTGTGCCACCCCTGTGATCCCCCTGTGCCCGTCCTGCCAGGGCGGGCCCCACTGCCCAGCCCCATTTCCCGTTTCCCATTCCCCATTTCCCATTCCCCATTCCCCATTCTCCATTCCCCATTCCCCATTCCCCATTCCCCATTCCCCATTCCCCATTCCCCAGCCCTGTATCCATTCCCCATTCCCCATTCCCCATTCCCCATTCCCATTTCCCATTTCCCATTCCCATTCCCATGCCGGACAATCTGTTCCCGTTGGCAGAGGAGCCCCGGCGCTGTCGGGGCACACCCGCGGCTCGGGCAGGGCCTGGCAGGGGCGAGCGGCCGCGTTCAACCGCGGGGAGAGCCCGAGCACAGGCGGGGACGCGGGAGAATGATGGCCCGGCCGGGGCGGGCTCCCGTTATCCCGTTATCATTACACATTGGATTCCTGCTCTGGAAGCACAGGGATGGCGCGAACCCCCGCGGAAGATGAAGGTTATAAAAGAGGCATTACTGGGAAAGGTCAGCAGGCTATTCAAACACGGAGCAGTTGCAATCCGCAGATTCAATACCGAAAGCTATTTGCAGGGCTGGGAGAGGCAGGAGGAGTGGGAGAGGCGGACGCTCACCCGCTGCAGGAGCGGGAGGGCTCCTTGTGCAGCAAACTCCGAGCAGACAGGCGGGATCAGCCCCTCCCCAGCCCCTCTCATCCCTGGATGTCACCGGCAGCGCCCTTTGCCTCGGGGGCGCTGGCAGTGCCACTCTGTGCCAGCACCACACCAAACTCTTCACGCCTGGAAATAACCAGGTGGAGCACAAAGGGTGACACAGCTCCTCTGTCTTGATACCGCCGAGGCCTGGCTGCAGACTGCCATCAATCCCATCGCTAATCCAGCACATCTGGGCAGCTGAAACATCTTTTCCTTTCAGAAGAGACCTCCCCAGGCTGAGCGCAGCACTGCAGCCGCACGCTCCGCTCTGGGGTACCACAACACAACAGATCCCGTGGCTGATGGAGAGCCCTATCAGAGCCCACATTTCTGTAAAAGATGGTTTGGTTAGCTCATGAGGCACTGCTGTTATTGCCAAAAGGTTTTGCTCCCCAAGCCTGTGCTGCATATTGTATTACTTTGCCATGCTCAGAAACTAAAATTACAACAATTTAATTTTGAATATGGTGGCATTATTACCATTTGTATTTGCCATTTCATAAGACTTTTCATTTCAACTGCTTTGCTTTCCTGTCAAGAGGAAAAACCTTCAATCTATCGGCTTTTACCAGAGAGGGAACTGTGCTGGAGTGTAATGCAGTATTGTATATTTCTTCTCTAATGCTCTTTTGAACAAAATCATCTATTTCATCAACAGTATATCAGCAGTGACCAAAGACCATTAAATAATGCATCTCACTCAGGAGCAGTGGAGCAGGGAAAGGGCTCTGACCTGTTTTAAACCTTATTACTTTCTTGCATTATGCCCCTCACTGCAATCTTTTTGTTTAAGTGATTTCAGCTGAGGCGTTGTTTCCTGCCTTAAAACACACGGTGGACACGTTATTGCTGAGCTGGTCGGACTCAGCCTCAGCATTTCCCATCCTACACCAAAACCAGCCTCTGCATATGAATCTTTGTTAACCTCCCCAAATACACGTGTGTGCATCAGGGGCTGGTGTGAATAACGTCCCTCTGTATTTTGGATCTCAGGGGCAGAGACTGCATTGCATTTGGACCCGTGAATGTTTGGTGCTCGCAATTAGCAATCCCAGTGTTGGTAAAGCAGGCACAGAATTAATCCAGAGTGGAATAATTTAAGAAGAAGATAGAGCTGTAACAACCACAGGAGGTGTGGTGCTGCAGACTGGGGTTGAAGGTTTTCCAGGGTGGTGTACCCATGAGCCGGTGCCGGCAGTGTCGGGAGGACCGTGGTGGCACCAGCAGCCTGTGCCTGTGCAGGAGGATGTGGGCAGCACATTGTGCTCCACACTGTCCCCAGAGCAGTCCTGCACCGGGTGTGCTGTGCCCGGGGGGCAGAGGGCTGGCACTGCACAGTGTGGCCATCCCCAGCTTGGCTCATGGGTGTGGGGCCAAGTGGTGGCCTCTGCCTGCTGGTCAGCCCAGCCCCTGGTCAGCCCAGCCATGTGTGCCCAGTCTGGTGTGCCCAGCCCCGTGTGCCCAGTCCCGTGTGCCCAGCTCCATGTGTCCAGCCCCACGTGCCCAGCCTTGTGTGCCCAGCCTGGTGTGCCCAACTCCATGTGCCCAGTCCCGTGTGCCCAGCACCATCCACCCCTGTCTTGGTGGGACAGGAGGTGGCACAGGGACAGGTGCCCCGGGGAGGGGCAGTGTGCTGGCACAGGGACAGGTGCCCTGGAAGGGGCAGTGTGCTGGCACAGGGACAGGTGCCCGGGGAGGGACAGGTGCCCTGGGAGGGGCAGTGTGCTGGCACAGGGACAGGTGCCCGGGGAGGGACAGGTGCCCTGGGAGGGGCAGTGTGCTGGCACAGGGCCCAGCCGCTCTCTGCTCTCGGTGGAAGCAGGAGGCTCGGATGCCAGGCAGGGCTAAGGCCCGGCTGCAGCTTTGCCTCTCCCAGCCCTGGTGAAGCTCAATCCCCCACCAGCCGGTGAGGAGGAAGCCTGAGAGACTTACAATTACATTTTCTCACTAGTCTAATGAGGTGAGAGACAGACAGAGGAGAGAGTTCCCTGGGCTAATTTTCCAGCCAGCAGCCACTGCGTTCCTCCTCTACTGCAAGAGGCAGAGGGAGAAATGACTCTTCCAGATTAGAGGCTCTTGCTGAAGGCATTCCAGAGCATATTCCTCTAGGACACTCCAGCAAAAAAATGGAGATGACAAACCATTTTACTACATTCAGCTGGAATGAAGTAACCCACAAACAGAACTGTGTGGTGCTGGGGGTGCACTGAGGGGAGAGAGCACCCGGGGAGAGCAGGGAGGGAGGCCTGGATCATTGCACAGCTCCAGCAGGGAGGGAGCAGCTCAGCACCTGCACAGAGGGAGGAATCAGCCGTGAGAGGGAAGGAGCACTGCATTTGTCTCCCCTGCTAGTGACCAGTGTGTTATCCTGGAAATGCTAGCAGTGGAATGCTCACTGCCTGGGGGAGCAGCGCTGGGAGGAGAGGGCTCTGCCTCTCTCACAGGCTTGTTGGGTCCCTCAAACTGGAGAAACTCTGGGAAATCCCTCCTCATACCCACAGGGACCATGGAGGGAGTGCTCTTCTCTTGCTTCCTGTCCTCTGTGGTCTTTGCACTGGATTCATGAGTGCTCAACATTTGACTCTGGAGATTCTCTGATATCTTTGGTTGAGATCAATGCTGCTGTGTGCTCCCCTCACACCCCTGGTCTCAGCACACCAAACACACTTCCAGCATGCCTGAACAGACCTGAGACACCTGCACTTCCTCATCGTGGTCTAAGTCAGGAGGAAGAGTCAATAAAATCCCTCCATCATCATGACCACGAGCAATGTGTTCAAACACAAATGTGTGTGGGTGAATGTTTAATCAACCAGTCCCTGAACAAGACTGGAATTTTCCCGTTTGACTGACAAATCCAGCCAGTCTGACCCATCCTTTGCCATCCTCTGAAGTGTTTGGAGCTTGTAGTTGGTCCTGGAATTCGTTTTAACCTGAGATTATGTCTTGGCTAAAAGGGTGTGTGCAGAAGTCACCCTTCTTTTGTTTTCAAAAGGAGCTCTTTCCGAAAGCACTCTGCTGCTCAGCTCATGCAAACTAGGAAGAGATCTGTCAAATATCAAATACGAATTTTGTTGCTGAAGCTCTTGGAAAATTGACAGGTAGCATGCAAGCAAACATTAAATCAATAACAGCGAATTTCCCCCGGGAAACTTGTAGTGTTTTCTCATCAAAATCTTTAAATCCTTAAAGAACCCATAAAAGGTTTACACACTCCGTGTTGGTTAATCTGGTTACCTCTGCATGGCTCGGCAGAGCTGATCAGCAGGGCCAGCTAATACCCAGTGCTGATCACCCAGCAGTGTGTGTAATATCCAGGGCCCCGCGCTGATGTATTGTAGCTTTGTTAGTCACTGTGGCTCCTTGGTAAATTCATTTGGAGTCCTCCGGGGTTTTAAATCTCTCATTTGGCCAACAACGAGGTCTGAAAAGATTGCAGTTCATTTCGACCCACAGTGGATGGAAGGCTCATTTACTGGCTGCAGGCAACTCAATCAGGCCGGCCGCTGATGAGTGAGTGACTTGTTCAGACCGCTAGTCAATATGTGTCTGCTGTGATAGAATGTCAGCATCTGCTGCCTGCTCCTGTCTCCCACTGCTCTGGCTTTTTTCATTTGGGCTGATCAATGTTATTAAAAACACCTAGGAGTTCCTTAACTGCTCTGCCACTTGAGGCTTTTCCTTCTTCCTTTTTTTTTAAACACAACTTTGTATTATCTGCAAACACGTGCAGATGATGTAGGGGTCGATTTTTTACATGAGTGTGTGGGACAGGGTGTGTGTGTACACATAACTTGTGCACTGGAGTTGGCTCTGCAGTTTCATCACTCTGGTTTGGAATTCTTGTGTGTGTGCTGCCCAGCTCAGACTTAGAGCCTAATGCAAACATCTGCAAATTATTATTTGTAAATAAACTTCAAATGTAAGCATGGAAAAAAATAATACACCTTCTCTAAAACTGAAGTGAGAATGCCCAGGTGGAATCAGTGACACCCTGTGGACACCCACACATTAAAAATCACACTGCTGCTCCAAATAAAGGGGAGATGGAACTCAGGTAAATAAGCAGAGGTTAAAATCATGACAGGTCTGGAACACACACACCATTTGCCTGCCCAGCAAGCCATTTCCTGGGGACTGATGACACTCCATGGCACAGGTGGGTCAGCCACCAAGTACACAAAAAAGGGGAACAGATACACTGCAAAAAGGATTTGATCTGTGCAAAATGTGCACGCTCCTGCAGGGACTGCACTGTCCCCAGGAAATGGGAGAAGGGGAACGCTCTGTGCTCTGGGCAGACCCCAGGCTTCACATCACCCAGAAGAGAGGAGGAAGGGAAAGCCTCTCCAACACACAGAGGAAAGGCAAGGTGATCTGCTGTGACCTGAGGACATGCTTCAAAATCCACCCATGCTTCCATCCCTGCCCCCTTCCTCTGCAATATGGCATCCAAAATAGATACCAAGAAATGACCTGCCAGGAAAAAAATGGAAGCCTATAATTATGTTATTGAAAACCTGTTCCACACTGTATTATTTAAGGTTATTTTATTATGATGTTGAGATGAGTTTCTTAAAGAAGAAACTCTGGGTTTATTGCGCTCCTCACAGAGAGGAGCCCTGGGTGATTTGATAGCCTATTTGAACAAGAGGGATGCTTTACGAGCCCCTATAAAAACTGATGACCCCACTCACATTTGTATTTAATGAAATAAGGAGGAGCTTTCGTTATGTTTTCAATAACCTTCACTGCTCTTTCAAACCTGCTTCAAATAAAAGCCGGAATCTGCATGTTTCAGTGTGGAACCCCAGCTGTTTGTAAGGAGGGCTCTGCAGGCTCGGCCTGGCTGTCCCACTGTCCCTGTGTCCCTGTGGTGCCACTGCCAGGGCCATGCCCTGCCCACGGGGACAGTGGGATGGGTGACAAGTGCTGTGCCATGGGAGGGGGTGGCCAGGAGGAAGGTTGGGCTGAGAGGGGGCTCCAGAACTCCTCTGCCTCAGCCTCCCAGGGAACAGCACGCATTTTATTCCTAAGTATCTTCCCACACACCAAATCAGGCTTTTTCATTACACGATTTTGGTCTGTCATAAAACATTAAATCTTTCTGAAAAGTTCCAGCGCTTGGATCCTCCTCATTACATTAAATAATTGCCGCTGCTGGAGGGATCAGAGGCTGCACCCGCAGCCGGTGGCACTGCCTGTCCCCGCCTCTCCTGGCAGGACATGAACAAGGGGACCAGCCCCTGGCTGAAGGGGACAGGGCAGGCCCTTGTGTGGATATCTCCTCCCCATGTGGCAGCCTTCTGAAGTGGAGATTTGGATGGCAATGATCCTTTCCTGGCCTGGGTGCCCCAGGGAGCCGCGGTGCCCAGGCTGAGCACACAGGGACGGCTCCGTGTGCACGGCAAAGCTCCCTGGGCTCTGCTCTCTAAAAGTGGGACTGCTTAACTGCAATCCCTGGGGCTTTCTCCATGGGGTGGTGCAGGCCGGGGCTGATCCCTGCAGCCAGTGCACAGCAAGGCTGGTTTAGGAGGAGTGAAGGAGGAGCTGCAGTGACACGGTGGGGCTGGCACTGTCACGGGCTGTCCTGGTGGCCACCACGCCTGCCCTGTCCCACGGCTGTGGGAGCCACTTTCACCCCCAGGGCTCTGAGATGAGGAGGGGGAACCTGGCAGGGTTTATTAAAGCACACCCAGGCCCTCCGTGCTGCATTTGCATTCACAGTTTGATGTAGATGCCACATCAGCAGATGCCTGTGAATAAGCCCGAGCAGGGTTATAGCATCCTGGTGCTGGAGTGATTCAGTGTGATGCCTCGCCAAGCTGTTCTGTAATGGGCTGCAAGTCTGATTTTTACGATCATTGGAACGTAAAGGGTCAGAATCTTAATCTCCTAATACTGTGTTTTTAACAACATTTACACTTTAACATATTGAAAAATCTCATCTCTTTCTGCCATTTAGCATGACAGCACAATTCAAAGCGATCAGTGCAGCAGTATATTTCAGTATTTTAAACATAAATCAACCTGGCTGAAATATTTTTTTCACTTTCAGTACTTCTGAAAACCTGGGGTTTTCTAACTTTAATGTTTCTTATTTGAACCTTTGTATTCAGTGGAGTCTCCCACCTGAATAATTCAGCAGCATTAAATAAAGAGCACGGAATGGAGGCCCCAGTCCAGCACCCAACACACACGTGGTGCTTTGTGGCCCATTGCAATGGGAAACTGTACCTGAGGAACACAAATAATTTGGGAATTATTTGCAGGTATGGAAAGAATTAAATTCTGCATCACCCTACAAAACTGGGTGACAAGCAATAGGAACATATCAGGAATAAAGAGCATTTTTGATTTCATGAAACCTTTGGGATTAAAGGGGGGTTGTTTTTTTCAGAATTTGCAAATCTGACATAAACCATTTATTCCAGGAGCCAGCACTCAGTGCAGGAGTGGCCTCTCCTCCCAGAATAACTGAATTCAGTTCTTCTCTGGGATGTGGAGGGGGAAAAAAAAGAAGGAAAGGACTCGGGGTTCCTCATTAGTGAAGCCTTCCCCCCTGGAGCCCCTCTCTGCTCCTTTTCTGTGCCTCTTTCCCTTCTGCACGTGAGCTTTGAGGCTCTGCCTGGGCTGAAGCACCACGCACAGAACCTCTGCCCCTTCCCACAGCTGCTGCCCAGCACTGGGACAGCCTGGCCTCGTGTCTGACTTTTTATTTCATTAGCAGCTCCTTATCCAGTTCTCCTGTATGCTGGCCTAGATTTCTCCCTGCTCCCACGTGAGAAAGGAGCTGGGCATATGGGCTGAACCACAATGATTTGATTCATGGGCTGAAATCATCATTGAACAAGTGTCACAACATGGCATTAGATTAAGAACTAAAGTGATGGGCTATGGTGAGTCTGTTCATTAGTATTAATAGAGCTTAATTAGGCACAAGCATGGTGTTGCAGGGAAATGTGAAGTTGGCTGCAGTTTCCATGGTGGGAAAAAAAGGTGTTATTCAATAAAGGTGAGAGAGGCCCACGAGCTTTGTGCCTGCCTCTGAACCCCAGCACAGTCTGGGCCTGGGATGAGCCTTCCTGCCCCAGGAATGCCAGGGAGGTGAGGACTGGGTCTCTTTAAGAAGCCAGAATTGAGGAATGGGAAGTCCAGACTAAACCCATGGAATCTGGGGAGAGTCCTGGGGACACAGGGGACTGTCTCAGGGGGAGCCATGCAGCCCTGGCAGAGGAGATCCAGGTCAGAGCAGCTCTCCAGTCCCAGGGAGGGGTGGCAGGAAGGAGCAGAGCTCCAAAGAGATCCAAATGTGAGGGAGACAAAGGGACAGGGACAATGAGTGCCTGCAGGAGCCAGGCCCCACATGGCACTGGACCAGGTGGCTCTGCCAGGGCTGGGGCTACTTTGCAGCCAGGGTGAATATCTATGGATGCATTCAATGCTTTTGTAATTATCTCAGTTGTTTCTTTATCTTCAGTATCCTCCCTCTTGCACCAGTTTGCCTCCATTCATGCTCTTTGCTTTATGGTTCTTAGGCCATTTTACATTTCTCCCCATTTGGCAGCATTAAATTTTATTTACCATATGTCCCTTCTGCTACAAAGATGATAAAATCCTTTGGATTTTTGTTGTGCTGTTGCAAGCTCATTCAGCACTCACCTCAATTTAGTGTCCCCGGCAAGTGGAGCTGATTTGTTGCTGGTTTTCACAGAGGTCCAAGCTGGGACACTGCCAGGTTGTGCTGCAGACCTGCACTCTGCCACTGCTCCTTTTCCTCTGCCAGACACCGTCCCCTCAGGAGGTCCCCACACCTCTGTGGTGGGACAGAGCATCATATGGACCTCTGGCAAAAAACCCCACCAGAAATGCCAAGAAAATCCATTGTTCCTGGTTATTTTCCCTTTTTTGTTTATATTCTGTTGAAAGCTCTCCCCTGGCTGGCTATTCCAACCAATGCTGTTAAACCCAGGGTTAATGTGCTTTTCAAGCAGCCCACAATGGCAGAAAAGTGGGGACACAACCCAGGATTAATGTCCAGGGCCAGATGGACTCTGCCCTTGTTCTGCTCTGCCTGCAGGGGCTGGGCTGCCAGGGAGGCTCTGCCCGACCGTGTGGGGCCCAGTCCCAGCTGGGAGGAGGGAAATGCACCTTTGGATGCCAGGAGAGCTCAGGGCAGCCCAAGGCTCGGAGCTGGAGCTGCAGCACGCTGCCCCCCTTCAGCCAGAGGCAGCTGCACCCTGGCCAAGGCCCACCTTGCCCACCTCTGACCAAAGCCTCCCTCCCATTCTGTGTAAAATAAAATGTGTCTGACTATTTTAGCACAAATTAATGAAATGCAAAAGGCTGGTACACTGGACTGTGCTGCTGCAGCCACATCTAGCAGGAAACAGTGGCTTAAAATTGTTTCCACCTTCAACCACACCAGGAGGTGATTTGGAGATCCTCAGAGGAATACTAATACTTCTACAGGTCTTTTAATTTTGAGCAAGTGAAGGGGCAGAGTTTGAGGCACAGCTAGCTCTGCTTTTAACAAAACAGTAATCTCTCACTCTCAAAACACCTTTTGATTTTAAGGGGCTCAAGCTGAGGGCCTCATCTTCCTGAGAGCATCGCTCAGCCAGAGCTGGAGCCTTGGCCAAGGCGTGCTGGAATCAGGAGGGCTCTGCACAGACCAGTGAGCCCGTCTGCATGATCGGGGTACGGGCTGAGCTGCCACATCCCAGGCACCTTGCACGGATTTTTCTTCCCAAGGATGGCCTGTTTTGCTAACAGAGCCGTGGAGGTGCTGTCGCTGCTGGATGAGGACACTGGAAATCAAAGCTCTGACCTGGCTGCACCCTTGGGCCCCTGGGCCCCCTCGCTGGGGGTGCTGCCCTCACTGCACCCGAGGGGTCTGGGCAGCATCTGCCCCCTCTGTGCCCACCAGGCTGGCAAAGCCCTGTCCTGCCGTGTCCTGCTCCAGGCAGCCATGCCAAGGACTCAGGGCTTGGTTTGGCCCCTGGGGCAGGGCAGGGAGCTCAGGGGGTGATGTGTGGCCCCAGTGTGACCAGGGAGGTGGCCCTGCCATCATCCCCACGGCGTTCCTGCTGCCCCAGCCCTGCCAGCCACCGCTGCCCTTCTATGGAGAACCAGACTTGAAGAGAGCTCAAATTAAATGTAAGTAATTTCCTTTTTTCCTACCTTGAAATTCCTATTGATTTCCTACCTAAATAGAAATTCCTATTGATTTTGTGTCTGTTCATATTAGTATGTTACCTTGTCACCTTTTGTTTGCAATATTATGTTGTTTTACGTGTTGGTGTGTTTGGGAGGGTTTGGTGGAGCTGTGTCCCCACGGGTGACACCAGACCCCGTGCCAGCCCGGCTGGGCAGTGCAAGAGGCACTTTGGGCTCTCCCTGCTCCCCACGGGTACCTGCTGTCCCACACCAGAGCATCCCACCCGGGCTTCAGGAACCCATCGGGGCTGCAGGAACCCCACCTGGACTGCAGGAACCACCCTGGGCAGCAGGAACCCCACCTGAGCTTCAGGAACCCCCCTGAGCTTCAGGAACCCACCTGAGCTTCAGGAACCCACCTGAGCTTCAGGAACCCACCTGAGCTTCAGGAACACCCCTGGGCTGCAGGAATCCACCTGAGCTAGAGACACCCTACCTGGGCTGCAGGAACCATCCTGGGCTGCAGGAACCCCACCTGAGCTGCAGGACCCACCCTGGACTGCAGGAACCCACCTGAGCTGCAGGAACTCCCCCTGAGCTTCAGGAATCCACCCGGGCTGCAGGAACCCCACCTGAGCTTCAGGAACCCCCTTGAGCTACAGACACCCTACCTGGGCTGCAGGAACCACCCTGGACTGCAGGAACCCACCTGGGCTGCGGGAGCCCCCTGAACTGCAGACACCCAAACCTGAACTGCAGACACCCAAACCTGAGCTGCAGACACCCACCCGGGCTGCAGGAACCCCCCCCTGAGCTGCAGGAACCCCACCCGGGCTGCAGGAACCCCCCCTGAACCGCAGCCACCCCCCCGGGCGCAGCCAGCCCGCTGTCCCCGAGCCGCCAGGGCTCTGCGGTGACAGCTCTGCCGTGTCACAGCCCAGGCACGGCGGTGCCCAGCGCTGCTCCCCGGCTCCGCAGGGGTTATTTCTGTAACGCGTTCCTGTGAAAGCTGCCGGCTGTTCGGAAATCCTGCGGCTAACAGGCTGTTGTGGTGCTCACAGCTCTGCTGGTCAGACAAGGATCTTCCCCCTGTCCCCGGCGTCCTCTATTCCTCACACCTCGCTGAACAGGCACCGCCACGCCGAGACCTCTGACCGAGTTGTCAAGGTGACGGGTGCTGTTATCCTAAAGTACTTATTTCACATACATGGCGTTTTGTCCCCGGCTTTTATTGAAACACAGAGAAGAGACCAATTATCTTCCTAATGGTTCGCGCGGCTTCTTTCTTCTCTTAAGTGGGAGTTAATGACAAATGGTTTGGGCAGAGGGTCGCTCTGGCACGGGGAGCTCTCGGGTGTCCCCTGCGTTCCAGGTGTCCAGGGACACGGGTCAGCTCCTCTCATCTGCTCTCCTCGCACAGGCGTTGTCACCGATTTTCTCCTCGCTGCTGAACCCCCGCAGAACGAGCTTTCCTCAATGCCCGGGTGGTGCAGCAGGAAGGGTTTAGCGGTGCCAGGGCCTGCAGGGCTGCCCGGGGGTCGGCACGGGCACGGAGGGCTGTGGGCAGCACGGCCCGGGGCCCTTGGGTTGTCCCCGGCCACACGGGGCTGAGCCCCGGCCCGCCCGGCCATGGGACACCCCGGGGGGCTGCGGGGCCGCGGTCACACAGCAGCAGCTGCAGCTCGGCCCTGGCTCCGTCCTGCAAACAGGAACATTAAAATGCTGATCTAAAGCCATTCTTCAGCCCAATAATGAGGAAGAGGCTCTTTGCTGCTCAGCTCTGGCTGAGGTGCACCAGGGGAGCAGTGGAGGTGACAGCTCGGTTAGAGCCTGGCTTGGAGAAGCAGACGGGGTCCAAGTGGAGCCAATTCCAATTCCATCGGCTTCCCTCTGTCAAGCATAGGGCATGCAGAATGGGCCCCTTCCCACCCGGGCTGGAGTTTCATCCACCGAATTCCTGCTCTGGGAGCACCTGGAGCTCAGCAGCTCGAGCTGTGCACAGGGAAGGGGCAGCAGACAGCTCCGCTCCTCGCAGGCTTTGTTATTGATGTGCCGCGTCTCGGTGGATTAGTAACGGATGTGGTAAAAGCCAGAGGGTTCCTCTTGCCTTCAAGGCTGCGTTACCCCGTCAGGAGCAGAGGTTTCACTGGCACCTGATAAGCCACATAAAACATAAATACGGGGGAGATGCCGTGTGTGAACACAATCGGTCTTGGCAGTGACACGATCCCCGTGTAACAGCCTGGCAGGTATCTGCAGCTTTGTTTTTTTGCAGTGAAGGCAGGTTGAGCTGGAAGAGCTCTGGATTTGACTTATGCAAAGCAGGAAATTGTGCATCTCCGTATCACATTCCGGGAAGAAGATGCAATTTCACCACTGCGGACCCGTGAAAGTGGGGACACTTTAACTCAGGCATTGTTTGGCTTGGGAAGTTGCTGGAATTATTTTTCCATTCAAAAGTATGGTTGACTTGAATTCCAGATGGTGGAGACCCATTTCTGCAGGCAAGTTGGAGAGACTGGGTGACCCCAGTGCCAGCACAGGAGCCCAGGAGCACGTCCACAACACGTGCCCTCTCCAGGTGCTGTGGTGTCTGTATTTTCACCCTTTCCCATTCTGGGACATCACAGAAAAATCCACCTGCAGAGTGTTTCTCTTGTTTTCTTGTGAGTAAAGATGCAGCCTGTAACTTCCTGCGGATGCAGTGGGTTGGTTAATGCCTGGGTAACAGAGGGAGGGGATGGGGGCATGGCAGTGTTAATGGGAGAACAGCTCATTTATAGTTCCAGCATGCTTTATGACATCAAAAGAGCATTGAGAGAATGCTTGGGATAATGTTAATTAGGGCTCAGAAATAAATGCTTTGCTTCCTCATTAATTGTTATCTCTTTGTTGTGCTCATTAGAAAGTGATTCCTAGCAAGGAGCTGCTAAAGGTTGTGCAGCTGAGAGGAGATGTGCTGCTTGGGTGGAGGACACCAGGCAGCCCCTTCCAAATTTGGTCCTCGGGGCTGAAGTGGAGGGGACACCTGGCACCCCGGGTGAGCAGAGAGAGGCGGTGGGATGTGGGATGTTCTGGAGAGTTCTGTCAGTGCAGAGTGTGACAACCCCTGCCCCTGTCTCCATTAAGCAGCCTTGCAGGGAGCTGCTCCCTTCTCGGTGAAGTTTTCTTGTCTCAGCCATTTCTGTAGATTATGTGAAAATACACTTTGGAAAATTGAATCATAAAACTGTGGTGTAAATCCTTTTAAAAAGAGATCAAAGACCAAAATGCTAATAAGGCTGGGATGGGAATAAAATCTAGGCGCTTTGGTAAAGTAGAATAAAAATAAAGGAGGCCTACAAAGAGAATAACAAATTAAAAACAAGTTTAAAAAGAGCAATGGAGAGAAGA
>OU383790.1:465305-537805 GCA_910950805.1 Acrocephalus scirpaceus scirpaceus | reverse complement strand
CTCTTTAATTGTAATTCAACTACTTGTGATATTTTGGTACCAATTAATATTGATTTTACAATTGGTTTACAGAGATGTTGTTTTATTACTAATATATTTAATGTGCAAATCAATAAGAACACTTGTTTGGCTCTCTCCCTAGAAGGTAATAAAATCAAATATCTCAAGAGTAAAATGCTATCTGATCCATAAATGGCAGCAGCAGATGCTTAATGTAATAGTTAAAGACTATGCAGCATTCTTGGCACCTTCCACGCGTTTTCCACACACACTGTACTAAAGTGACACTCAATAACTTGCTAGTTACAAAAAGTTTAGTAAATTTGTTGGCACCACATCAGCCTAAATGAAGGCTTCAGTGTCAAGGAATGATGTTACATGGACAAAGTGGATATTCCCTCCAGCTCCTTTGGGTTTCCCAAATGGAGATTCCACAGCAGAAGGCAAAAGCTCTTCACATCTCTCCTGCTTCCTGAATCCCAGTGGATGGTGAACAATTTTGTGGAAAAAACTCCTGAAAGGGGAGAGGCTGCTCCAGACTGACAGGTGTCCAACCTATTTGAGGGATTTAAAGCTCTGCAGATGTTTCTGGGAGCCATTTGCAGAAGAAACTCCCCAAATGAAGTCAAATCCACCCAACATTTCAAATAAAAAGAAATATCCAAGTTCTCTGCAGAATGAAATGCTGAACAACGTTGACAACTGCTCAGCTCTTTAGAGCAATTATTCTCAATCCAGTAAAAATGCTGCCCAACTGCTCCAAACAAAGACCAACTGGATTGATGCATTTTGGCTTTAAATCCCTGTTGCTATTGGATTTGCCTTCTCTCACAAAGGACTTCAGGTTGGCAGAGCTGCCTCCTCCAGCAGAAAAAGGTTTCATGCATTTTTCCAGTGCTGCAGGTTTGTTGGACCTGCCATGCTCCAGCTTTCCCTGGAAGGCAGCGAGGAGGAGTGCCCAGCCCAGAGGCTCTCCCTGTGGCTCTGCAGGGCCCTGTTCTCTGGTGGACAACAGAGGCTGAAGACAAAATTCCCTGCAATTGCCCCCAGAACACGGCGTTCTGTGAGTGCCCCACACTGCTGCCTCTGCTGGGGCGCCTCTGGACAGGTCAGGGACCATTTTGTCCAGGAGCTGCTCAAGCTCCCGGGTGCTGGGGTGGGATTTGGAGCCCCCTGACACAGACAGGCCCTCTGGGCAATGGCAGCTCCCTGTGTGTCCCCTGAGTGTCACAGCCCCTTGCACAGACACCGTGCCAGCAGCTCCTGCCTGAGGGGCACGAGGGGCTGCACGTGTGCTCTGGCAGTGTCCCTGTATCTCTCTGGCATGGGGGCTCAGCAGCACCTAAAGCACATTTGGGCATTCCCCACCTGTAATCAGAGCACCCAGCCTGTGTTCTATTTCCACTGTCCCACAAGGAGGGCTGTTGTTACTGCCCTAAGAGTTATTAATTTACTGTTCTTAATAAAAGATACAATTTTAGTGACTGTGAACGTGTCCTCCCATGTATCAGCACCAGCTGCCAACAGCCCGGCACTCTTGTTCTTCCTCCATCATCTCTTGTCCCAGACAGGTGGGATGGGATGACTGCCATGGCGGGGAAGTCATAAAGTATAAAATGCTTCATTTGTTCATGAAATGGAAATGTGAACGGCCAGAGAAGGCCCTTGCAGTGTGTGCTGCTTCACAGCCAGCCCTGGGGTGGCATTGTCCTGCTGCAGGGGACAGCAGGCAGGGCCTCCACACAGGCTCCTGCCCCACGTGCTTGGAAGGGGAAGGAGAGGGCACGAGGATTCAGGTTTTAGGAGGCACTTGAAACGTGGCTGGTGGCAGGAGGGGACCCTGCTGACACAACCTACATGCTGAGCCCCCAGGCTCAGTGCAGAGCCACCGGGCCTCGGTCACACCCTGGGCAGAGGTGGGTGAGCACGTCCTGGTGGGGTGCAGAGCCCACAGCCCCATCTGGAATATGCAACGTGGAGACAATAGAGCAAAGTGTAACCACTGTTTACAGAAAAAATTGTCAAGGATTTATTTATTGGAAGTGACTGAGGAATATGAATTCTACACTCCATTTAAAATGCTTTTTATTTCTCTCAGCCTTGGGGCTCTGAGTACATCTAATTTCACCCATAGCTATAATTCTCCACCAAACAGTTCCTGCTTCTCCTCTGGGTTCCTGAGGAGTCATTTTGGTTTATGTCCTCTCCCGGTGCAGCTCGTGCTGTGGCTGGAGACAGTTACACGCCGGTGAACTTTCCCAACTCCCCCTCCCCAAAGGGGGCACACACACGCAGTGTGAGCGAGTGGCATGCACTGGGAACAGCTTGACACCTCACTATATATTTATTTAAAAAAATAAAACTCCAAATGTCTTTATCATGTAGGGGTTTCTCCTGAGGAGCCTTGTATTTCACCACAGACACTTTGATTGTCCCTACCTTGCAGCTAACAAACTATTAGTTTTGTTAGTATATTTATTCCACTAAAATTGGAGCCTGTGATTACAAATCCAATGCTGTGATTGAGTCAGGGTTTGAAAATAAATCTGTCTGGGGCTCATCTGGCATTTTGGTGCTGGGAAAGCAGCATCAGGCCCTGCTCCTGCAGCCCAGCTGTGGGCTGGACCGTCCAGCTGTGGGAGCACTGGCCACGGGCACAGCCACAGGCACAGCCACGGGCACAGCCACAGACATGGGCACAGCCACGGGCACAGCCACGGGCACAGCCATGGGCACAGCCATGGGCACAGCCACAGACATGGGCACAGCTGGCTCTGCTGGGTCACTGCTCAGGGATTGGGTTCTGGGATGGCTTTCCCAGGTGAGCCAGCAGTGGCTGCAGAGTCTGGCTCTTCAGACAGTGCCTGTGTTGGGGCAGAGGTTGCCACGCTGCCACAGTTTGCTCCCAACCCTTCCAGGCCTTGTTGCTCCACAAGGCTTGTGGCACTTGTGCAGTATCTTGGTGACGTGACAACCTTTCTGCCAGGCCAGGAGATGCCCCTTCCCAGGAGGGTGCTGAGAGCTGGGGTGGCTGCTGAGCTCCAGGACAGGGAGCAGGATGCCCTCCTTCCCCATGGGCAGAGAAGGAGAGCATATGGATGTGTGTCAGAGCAGGAATTAAACTCCCACTCCTTGGATTCTTTAGGAACACGTTGTTATTTCCTGCTATTTCAGCTCCTTCTCCAAAAGCAAGGATGGCAGCTGATCCTCTGGGATGGCAGCTCTGTGGCAGGGCCCCTCTCTGCAGATGGGCACACAGATTCCCAGGGGCTCAGTCTCAGCCTGGCCCCCCGGGATGACTGTGCCCAGAGGGGTGGTGATAGTTGGGGTGCCCCTGACTGGGACCAGGCCAAGGAGAGAGGTAAGGAGTGAGACAGGAGAGGGACAAGGTGGTGCTCTCGCTGTTGTTGTCCCTCCAGATTATTTCCCAGAAAGCTTCTTTGCTGTGGAGTTTTGCTTGCTTTGAAATAAACGAGCTGTGCTGTTTCTGCAGGCAGTGACAGCGTTTTCCCTGCCTGGGTATCACTCCTTGCAAGCTCTCAGGAGAGGAAGGAGTGACACAGAAATCACAGGCCTCACACAGGTGATGGCAGAGTCCCTGGTGCCACACGGCTCAGGGGACAATGACCTGGGCCCCAGGCAGGGCTGCCCAGAGCCCGCTCACAGCAGTGCTGGTTCCCTCCCCGGCTGCAGCACAGAGCTGGGGTGATGCTGAGGCTGTCCCTGCACCCTCCCTGCCTGGTGCCACCTGAACCCTGCCCTGGGGTCCCCATCCTGCACCCCAACCTGGCACCCCCGGCTGTGCCACCTGCGGCTCCGAGTCCCCAGACAGGAACACGAGCACTACCTATGTACATAGGGAAAAAACCTGTCAGGGAAGATTAAAACCCCAGACAGTCTTTATTGTAGGATTGTTTTTTCCATTTATTTATCCCTTTTTTTCCCTTTTAGCAAGAGTAGTCAGGGTTTGATATGATTAGAATTGCAAATCTTGCATGTTAAAAGGGAAGCACTGAAGTAAAAGGATGCTGCTTGTGTAATGAGACACGTTTTAAATCCAGGCTAGGTAAATTTGGTGTTGAGCATAAAGGGTATGAAATAAACTCGCAGTGAGCTCAGCAAATGCCCCAAGGCGCGTCCCCATTAGTATTCCCATTTGTGAGCTCACTTCATAAGACTAATGGAGTTGCTACCTGGGGACATTAATTGTGCATGACACCATTGCCGAGCCTTTGTGCACTCTTACTAATATCACAGTGCCTCCTTGACAAAACGCCTGCAAAGATTACAAACATACCTAAAATAACTGCCACATTCACACTCATATTTGACAGGGATCTTCGAGTTCAGTTACAATAGAATTACCATCATTTCTTACACCTCTGGCTTTTTATTACATTAAACAATGGTTGATATTGCTTCCTTAAACCAGTGTCAGATTGTGTAAAATCTCTCTATCTCAGGCTTTTCTATTAAGCCTCCCATTTATCAGAGGAATGTATAGCTCCTATACTTGACTCTTACTACAAATATTATATATTATATTCTTAAGCACGCGTGCACACGCACACATCACCCTTCTCCTGTGTTAAAGGCACAGCAACATTTCTGAGTCCTGGCAATTAATACTGAAAGGCTCTGCTATGGTGTGAGGTGCTCACAGGTCTTCTACCATTAATTACAACATCATCTCTGGGGGAAAGCCTCCCTGAGCCTGGGCTCCCTGTTTTGAATCCCGGTGTCCAGGATTAAGATGATGGATGGGAGGATTTGCTAAATTCACAGCAACCAGGGCAAGATTCTGTTGAGGAAAGCAGATGGATTGGGGTGTTCTGGAGCTCTGACACACCAGGTTTGGCCTTTTCAGGGTTCCGTGGGGCTCCCCACCAGTGTCTCCTGGTCAGATATATAAAGCTCCCCTCCAGCCCCTGTGTCCACTGCTCCCCCACGGCTGCCAGGGCTCCAGGGGCCTCCCACAGCTGCACTGAGGGCAGATCTCGTCCTCAGAAGAGATGTTAAAACAAGGTACCAAAGTGAATTACTGTAAAGCCTTTGAGGATTCAATGCTCAGATGGTTCAGGAGGGGTTCAGTCCTTCACAAATCAAATTTTAAAATATATTTGTAAAAACCCCTAAGTGTTTGTGGGGGTTTTTTTCTGCCACTGGCACCATCTGTGCCCCAGCAGCCTTTGATTTTGCTCTTTCCTCTCTGCACTTTGATTTTGCTCTTTCCCCTCTGCACTAGAGCCTCCTCTGAGGTTTCCTCTTGGAGAAGAGCCTTGCCAAACTGCAGGTAAGGGAAAATTCACTGATGTGCATTAGAAAGGTCACCATCCCACCTTCCCTCTCTGCATGTGGCCATGGCTTTGCCATCAGCTGCCCAAGGACATTCTGACTTCACCATGTGGCACCATTAAATGACCAGAAGTCCAGCTCCACATTATCTAGACAACAAAACACTTTGTCTAGAGAAGGACATCAGTATTTACTTCAAATTCCTGACCTTTGAGATGGACCAGGTCTGTGGAGATGTGAGACAGAGGCCATGGTTCTGCCCTTGGGGTCAGAGCTGGGAGAGACTGGGGCTGGATCTGAGCTGCAGCTGTAGAGGATGACACTTCAGGAATGGCTATTTGTATTTGTATTTGTATTTGTGTTTGTATTTCTATTTCTATTTCTATTTCTATTTCTATTTCTATTTCTATTTCTATTTCTATTTCTATTTCTATTTCTATTTCTATCTCTATTTCTATTTCTATTGACAGGATTTATTGGCATTAATATATTAATTATTAGCTTGCAGTGGTGCCTGTCAGCAGTCAATCACACATTTCTTTACAAACTTGCTCTGTAACTTTCTGCAGCAAGAAAAGTCACAAGGTGATCATGGGCAAAGCAGCCTCCGGGGTCTGGAGACTCCTCCTTCCCTGGGCTGGTCCTGTCCCACACCTAACCCCAAACCATTGATATCCAGGCAAGAGCAGCCCCCAGGGCACAGCAGGGCTTTGCATTGGGCGTTTCAGAGGAGCCCTGAAGAAATGAGCTTGAGCTGAGAAACTCACAGCGCATGCATACGGCTGATCCGCCCCGTGGAGCTGGCACAAAGTCTTTTCCTGCTGTCTCATTGACTTCTTGCCAAAAAAAGGTTAAAATGCTGGAGTTTTCTCCGGAATTCTGAAGTTGGGACTTGAAAATACTTCAAACACTTGGTTTAATAGACCTTCACATCAGCGTATTCCCAGTTTCACACAGCTCCCTAGTGACACGGGACCTTTTGTCAAGCACATATGAAATTAAGTGAAATAAAAATCATATTAAAAATTATTACCATCTAACAGCCATTAGTCTGCACATTGCTGTCACGTCTTGATGGATTTCTCACTTAGTTCAATGAATGTTCTAACGACAGTGATAAAATCACTCAGAAAAAAATATAATAAACTGTTAACCCTTCACGTGACTGCTTGTTTTTCAAATCCCTTTAAGAACTGTTCAGCAGTGAGTTGCTCCCCAGGGTACCTGCCTGCAGATGAAAACCTGCCTCTGCCTGACTTGGGCATGAAGGAGAGGGTGGAAATCCTGTTCCAGCTCTCCCCAGTGAGGGACATGGCACTGCTGGGGACAGCCCTGGCAGCACAGGTAACAGGGACACTGCTGGAGTGACACAGCCCTTTGTCCCTTCAGAGCAAGGCCAGGAATCCCTGAGCTCCTGTTCCCTCGAGGAGCACTGAACAGGCTCCACGACAAGGATTCTATGGTGCCCAGCACCTCACAGTGCAGGAAACAAATCAGTGTTCCCTGACAGGCCCAAGGGTCACTCCCTGGCTTGGGGAGCACCACAGGGATCCTAAGGCACGTGTGAGAGAGGAGAGGTGGTGACTCGGGTCCCAAGGCACATGTGAGAACAGGGAGATGGTGACTTGGGGTGCTGGAGCTTGACGGAGCAGCTGGGGAAGTGCAGCATGGCTCCCCGAGAAGGGCATCTGCAGTGGGCTATTAACATAGAGCTACTTAACGGGCAATCAGCACGGCCTCGTTAATAAAATACATCCATTTGAGTGCCATGAATTACCCTGTGTGCTGCTGGAGTTCTCTGGCTAATAGCAGCCTCGGCAGCCTGGCATTGCTGGGTTTGTTGTGTCCTGCAAATTTAATGCATGCTTACTGTTATGGAGAATAGTGGGTAAGATGTAAATGACAGACTGCAGGAGCAGACGTGGCAATATAATAAACTCAGTTGGCACTTCTCCTGAGTTGTATTTAGCCTAGCACGTTCTCTGGAGGCCTGGCAGAGGGCCAGCGTGTGCAGCGCTCACGCACGGGACATGCCCGCACACACACCAGCGGCAGCAGGACCCTCACGCTCCTGCAGGTGACTTTGGCTGTTGTCACAGCGTCTCCTCTCCGCTGCTGCTGCCTGTCAGAATCCATTCGAGGCAGAACAGAAGCCAGTGTTTAACTCCCCCAGTGTTAAACCTTTGCTCTCCGAGCAGGAAGGTCCCGAGCCCTGAGGGCATCGCTGGCTGCTGGAGCCCGAAGGAAGTGAACACCTTCTTGTGACTGTTGTCACTCAGCAAATTGTTCTGCGAGACACCTGATTGTGGTATTAGAAAGACAGATTGATGTTCTCAGGAAGATCAATGAACTTGCCAGGCTTTGTGATGACACACAGCTCGCCTCCCTCAGTGTGGTGACAGCCCAACATCCCACTGAGAGGACACGAGGGCACCTCCCGACACTGCCATGGGAGCAGCTTCCCCAGCACCGGGACACTGCAGGGCCTTGCTGAGGGTGGGGGGGAGCTTGTACAAGAGCAGCAAAAATTAGCAGCGTTTGGAGGGAACCAGAGATAGAGACAGATGAGGTTTTGGGCAGACTGCGTTAGGAAGAAAGCAAGCTCTGGGGCAGGGGAGCCACCAGTGTAACTGGTGAGCACAGCCAGGGGTGACAAGTGAAGCTATGGAGAGAGAAAACCCCTGGGATGCTGGAGAAGAGGGAGGGCTCTGCTTGGTGCCTCAGGGGAGGTGGTGAAGGGCCGTGCAGAGGCTGGCAGAGGCTGGCAGAGGCTGGCAGAGCCCACACGGCCGGCCTGGCGCAGGCCTGGGCCTCCCCGCGGAGCTGCAGCACCGCCACCAATGCAGGGACTGCTGCACTGCCACCAATGCAGGGACTGTGACACTGCCACCAATGCAGGGACTGCGGCACCACCAATGCAGGGACTGTGGCACCACCAATGCAGGGACTGCAGCACCACCACCAATGCAGGGACTGCGGCACCACCAATGCAGGAACTGCGGCAGCGCGGCCGGGCCGGAGCTGCTCGGGAGCACCTCGGCCGTGGAAGAGCCAGGTGCTAAATGGGAAATCTGATTGTTCATCCTTTGTTTTCCTCCTTCCACGCCGAGAGTGAATTAAGTCAAAGCCAATTCTGAGGAAAAGCGGATCTCTTCCACCATCCATCATGGACGGGAGCACGGCTGGGCAGATCTACAGGCCTCTGAAGGCCTGTACGGATATGTTGTCCCAAATCTCATCTCCATGGCTCACGGTGATTGATCTCAGCTATTCAGACCTGTGGAGCTCAATGATTTCTCTCTCCTAACCCCTACCTGGTTCCTGCTGTATTTCATATGGAGAAGATTCTTGTAGAAGCGTTATGTTTTGAAAATAAACCTAATCAGGTCTGAAACAATGGGACTGAATCCTTTTGCTGCTGTAGCTCCAGCATGGATGCCAGAGTTTCCCGTGGTTATCCTGTGCTCTCTGGCTGAGCTGGGGCTCTGTTTCCTGCACCCTCATGTCTGTAGGACACACAGGGGCTGTCTCCCTGAGCTGAGGCTTTCAGTAGCCTTTTTACACAAAGAATTACAGACACAGGCATGGAACTGACCTCACCTAATCTGTGTCTCTGCCGTGAGGCAAGACCACAGACTCCTTGTAGATGTTTCTCCACCCAGTGGGTGAACCCCTCAGTGACCTTCCATGGCCTGTATTTGCTCTAGAGTATAACCTGCTCATGGTTTGGGAGTTGCTGCCTTATCTCACCCAGGTTTTCCTTCCTGCAAGGACAGCACGATATTTCTGTGTTATTCAAAAAAAGGACAACCATCCTTTTTGTTCCAAACTTTTCTATCCTCAAAGACTTTAATGGCCAGAGCTCCTCTGCTCCACAATAATTCCAGCCCCACCAGCTTCCATTATCATGCACTGCATTTTCTGAACCTGCTGAGTTTCTGTTGCCTCTGGATTCTTTCCCATTTTCTCTTCACTTAAAAGGGAAAGCTGAGGATGCTCCTGGAAGGACCAAAGTTGAATTTTCTCTCAGGCTAGAAATGTGGGATATGTTTTCCCTGCATTTTATCAGAGCATCACATTCCTGGCAGATGCCATGGTTATTGCAGACCCTGGATCTTCCCCAGTTTCTGCTTACTCAAGCAGTAATCCCTACTCTGCATTGTGAGTGATTTTTCTCTCCCACGTAGAACTACTCTGTGCTTTTCCTTACCAAATTGCACCTCACTGGTTTCAGACTATGGCCAGTGGCATGTGGCTGAGTTTAAATTATGCTCCTGCTTCTGAATTGCTCACAACCCCCTGCTCCTGATCACCTGCAGGATGGGGCTCAGACAAGAGGCTGGAGGCCTGGGCAGCCACACGGGTTTCTCCTGGGGGCTGCTCAGGCTGCTGCCAGGCAGTGACACTGATTCCATGAGCACGGGCCTGTGGGGTGCAGGCACTGCCTGCAGAGTGGCTGCCGGCTGTGCCGTGGCCTGGCAGGGATGCAAGGGGTGTAATGCATCTCCTGCCACAGGAAGGACTTCACGGGGACAGCCTGGGCAGGGAAAGGCAGAGGGAAGGGAAGAGCGGGTTCCAAGCGTATTGCCAGCGTAAATTATCTCAGGCTGTTACTGCTGCCCATAAAGAGGTCTGTGTAACTGCAAGTGCACCACTCCAGAGACAACTGCAGGGAGCTTTATCACTGCAAACCAAAGAGGATGCCCTGCTTAGAGGTTCCAGAGGACAGGTTACAGCAATGAACAGGTTACAGGGCAATGAAAGCCAAAGGACACGGCAACAAGGCACTTTAAGCTGTTCCTCCTTGTGTGGGTCTGCGAAGAGCAGAATCTGCCATCATTAGCTATGCCCAAATTCTGCTGAATGACCTGCAAGCACTGCCTTCCCCTTCCTCTTCATGCCTGAACATATCTTATTTGTCAGTGGAAGTTTCCTCCTAATGAATTTGCCACAAAAAGGAGAAAAATGGCCATGGCCTAACATGGAGAAAATGGCAAATCTGATGGTGGCAATTAAGCAGAAAACGAGACAGGGATCTGCAGGCGGCCCGGAGAGAAGGGGTTAAATTGCCATGGAAACAACCATGCATTATTTACATGGCCTAATGAATAAAACATTTAAGTAGTAGGCTAATAAATTTCAGAACACAAAGCAAAGTAAGCTATGATTTAAATATATGCCTCTGATGAATATAACTTGAGTTATAGAGCTGAAGCAGTGGGAGACCCAGCTCAGTTTTACACCCTCATCTCACTAACATGAAGGTATATCTTCTTTTTAATAAATGATTTTTCCAACGAGCACACAAATTGGCATGAAATTCTCTCCTGTCAGGCATCCTGAAGCCTTTTCTAATAGCTTTTCTTGTGAATTTCTGTTGAGGTAGGAATGCTTTTGTTTTGGTTTTTTCCCCTCCTGCACATTCTGCCAGATTTCCGAGCAGGATAACATTAGCAATCAATTTGTTAAACTGTTAGCAGAACATATGTCGGAAGGTTTCAAACAGACCCAGACTGAAAGATGTGTTGTTTATTGTGTATCAGATATACGTGTGATCCATATGGCTCCGAGTGCAGGATCCCTTTGTTTTCTGCCCACTGCAGATTTCCACCCGTGCTCTCCCCGTGGGGCTGGGGGAGGCAGATCAGCCAGGGACACCATTTCAGAGGGCAGGGCAGGGCACCCCAGCCTGTCCCAGGGGCGCTGGTGCCTGCAGGGGCACAGGGGTGGCTCAGGTGGGAAGGGTGCCTGGCAGGTGTGTGGGACACGGTGCTGATGCCAGGAGTGCAGGTGTGTGGGACACGGTGCTGATGCCAGGAGTGCAGCATGGCCTGTGCAGGGCAGGCCTGGGCTCCTCTGGCTGGGCTGTGCCAGCTGCTCAAAGCCCAGCCACTCTGGGGGAGTGCTAACATGCCACAGGAGAGGGACAGCAGGTCCCCAGAGCACTCCTGGGAGCATCCCCCTCACATTTCCCTCTGCTCCAGTGGTTGTGAGAAGCCAGGCTGGTGCACATGCCGGGGAACAATGCACAAGCCCAACAGGGACAACTTTCCACCCTCTGGAGCCACTTCCAGCTCTGCTTTCTGCTGCAGAACCAGCCGTGATAGGCACAGGCACCGCGGTGGCAGCGGTGACAGGGCTGGGCAGCTCCAGCAGCCACGGGGCAGGGACCAGGAACTGGGCAGGGACCAGGAACTGGGCAGGGACCGGGAGCTGGGCAGGGACCAGGAGCTGGGCAGGGACCAGGAGCTGGGCAGATGTGTATCACACAAGGGTTCCAGTGAACTCCCAGCAAATCAGGGAACCCCGGGGCTGCCCTGCCAGTGGGGTGGTTGTGCTCAGGGTGCTGCGGCTTGGCCGCCTGCCTGGCAGCCAGGTGGGACACTTCTATTTCTTGCACCATATTCCTTCCGTGGGCAGGTTGAAATCTGCTGTTGCTATTTTTAGAAGGATGGTATCTATCAATCCGTGGAGCAGATTGCTGGCCACAAAGATAGATGAAACAACAGCTGGTGCTTCGGAGAGGGATCAGGACAGTGGAAAAGCTGCTGCTTGCTGAGCCCACAGACTCAGCTGTCAGTGGCCAATTTGAATATGGGAGCTCAGTGAGCCCAGAGGCTCCACGGTGTTTGCTGGGGACCCCCAGCCACACCAGCCTCCACTCAGGCAGGGGTGTCCCCTTCCTTCCTTCCTTCCTTCCTTCCTTCCTTCCTTCCTTCCTTCCTTCCTTCCTTCCTTCCTTCCTTCCTTCCTTCCTTCCTTCCTTCCTTCCTTCCTTCCTTCCTTCCTTCCTTCCTTCCTTCCTTCCTTCCTTCCTTCCTTCCTTCCTTCCTTCCTTCCTTCCTTCCTTCCTTCCTTCCTTCCTTCCTTCCTTCCCCTCAAAAATAATATTTTAACCTTGAATAATAAAATATTTACTGAAATTAAATTTTGAATAGTCTCTCTTTGAATTATCTCTTTGCAAAAATGCCATTTTTACTCCTAAAAAGTGAAGCCCGAAGGGAGAGGTCTGAAAGAACCAAGCAGTGTTGCTGACAAAGCTTCAGAGACACAGTCTGTTCATTGGGTCAGGACGTGCCCAAAAGTAAGTTCACCTTTAACAACCAGCCAGCTAGTAAATAAAAGAGAGTTTAGCCTTTGTCTTGATCATCAGGACCATGACAGTTTTGGTTCAGAGAGAATGATTTTCTGGATAAATCCAGAAGTTAAAAAAAAAAAAAAAGAATGAAGGATCACATTGCTGACTGGTAGACAGGAGATGTGGTGGGGGAAGAAGCCAGATGAATTGTGTTGTCTAAACAATTTGTTATGAATTATCCAGTCAACTGTAATGAAAACATATGGGCAAAAATCACCAGAAACTCCTCCAATATTTTAAAATATGAGTGATGCTGATATTGACTGGGGGCTCTGTGTATTGGGGTTGCAAAAGAGGACGCTGAAAAGAACTGGGGGGACCCAATCTCCAAAGGGAAATGGAGGAGTTTCAGCACTCCAGCAAAAGCAAAGCAACGCTTTCATTGTATGGAGAGGTTTAGAAATGTTTTGCTTTGTTCTGATTTTGAGATAAAGCAGGGGAACCACCAGAATTCCCCCCAAAAGGAGAACTGCAAGCCCTGCCACCAGGCAGCATCTCCTCAGTGAGCTTTGCCCAGAGCGCTCAGGGGTGGGTGGGGCCCTGCAGCCCCCGTGCTGAGCCCCCTCCTCTCCTGGGCTCTCCTCAGTGCTGGGACACCTCTCCTGGCCACGGAACAGTGGGGACAGAGCAGCTGTGCCAGCGCTCCTCCCTGTCCCCACGAACAGCAGCACAAATGAAGTGACAGCCATGCACAGGCGGCGCGGGGAGCGCTGCAGCCTCGGAATGGCCGTCACTCTCCTCCGGGTAATTAATGGCCCTGTAAAGTGCCGTGAGATACACGGGATGAAAAATGCGGTATAAAAGGGGCTGATCAACAGAGCTGTTGGTGCTTAAACTGGTAAAAGCCAAGGTAGGATGACTGAGGCAAACACATTTTTAGTGACTCTTTAAATTAGAAAGGTGCATCAATGGAAACTTGGGCAATTCGTGCTGGGTTTAAGGTGCACACATAGGCAGGCCAGAATCACAATCTCCATATGAAACAGTTATTTATAACTACTGACAGGAGGAATTATGTGAAATAAACATAATTTATAGTTATTCCAGGAAAAGCCATCAAAATGAAAACTAATAAGGATTTCTTTCAGCTAAAAAGGTGTCAATTTATTAAAAACCAGTGACCAATGTTAGTGCAGATGACAGAATTATTAATATATATCCAAACAATGTACATGTTTTTATGCAGTCCACTTCTCTGGGCTGGGGATGCAGTAGAGAAGCCAAGGGATGGATTCATTCAGACACTTTTTTCTTCTTTAAATCTGCAACTCTTATTTTTTACAGCAAACACTAAAAGCAACCCCAAAGTCACGGCAGGTATGGACTGCTGGACAGGGGCTGGAACAGAGGTGGGAAGTGGGGCAGCAGCAGGGAGCCGAGAGCTGTCAGACCCTCCCTGGCAGCAAGAACTGGGAGCTCGGGGTGATTCATTCTCTCTTCTCCTCTGTGCTTCCCCAGAATGCTGCAGGCATGCAGTGACACCCTCTGCATTGCTGCTCAGAACGTGCCTGCAAAGGCTTCCCAGAGCATTGCACTCGCTGCTTTTGCAGTTCGAGGGCTCCCACCTGTGTTCCGTGTTATTTTGTGTTGACACAAAACTGGAGAGAGCAGCTGCAAATCCAAAAGACAAATGAGCAAAGAGGGATTCCTGATCAGCACCACACTTCTCCTGCAGCACAGAATGGCCAGGCTAGAGTGAGGCAGAGGCCCCCATGACCCGGGGCAGCTCCTGCTGGCAGTGATGGGCTGGCCGAGCTCCAGGGCCCCTCTGACACGCTCCCTCTGTGACTCTGGAAGTCCAGCAGAGCTGCCTTGGCCATGGTGCTCCCTGGGAGCAGCAGGGGAGATCCCCACGCCCACAGCAGTGGGGCCACCTGGGCAGAGGGGCTCTGGCTCCTGCTGCTGGGACTGCCACTGGTGCAACCCACCCCAGGCTCCCTCTCTGCAGCCTGGCAAGGCTGGCTGAGTGGGAAGCACACAAGCCCAGCTGGGACAGCCTGGTTCAACAAGATGGACCCCAAAAGACTCATATTTTACCCTGATTTGGGATCTGTTCTCACACTGCTGGGTCTTTGTCACTTGATGCTGCTGCTCAAGGTATCCCCTCGGATCCCCATGTGAGCAGCTTGCTTGGCTTATCTGATGCTGCTCTCAGTCGGTTCAAATCTTATTTATCAAATAGACAGCATTTTGTTTCGATGGGTGATTTTTCATCTTCCATTAGTGAAGTTGTTTCCAAGGTTCCCCAGGGCTCTATATTGGGCCCGTTGTTATTTTGTGTTTATATGCTGCCACTGGGTTATATTATTCATCAGCGTGGAGTAGCTTTCCATTTCTATGCAGATGATTCTCAAATTTATTTGTCTGCTAACCCTCATGCTGTCTCAGCTGTCTCCACACTATCAGCCTGTCTCTCTGACATCACAAGATAGATGTGGCAAAACTTTTTGCTGTTAAATTCAGACAGAAGAGGTGAGGCCTGCCTCCATGCCAGCATTTTATTTCCTGGGATGACATTTCCAATACGATCACTTCCAGGATCTCATCACCGTGTTGCCCCTCGTGCGCTCCTGCTTTACCTCGCTGCTCCCTCCATGATTTGTTACCCTGGCTCAGCACTCACCTCTGTCTGCTGCGGGATTTGTGGCTGCTCTTGGCGTTGCTGCTCTGATGCAGATGAAGGCAGAGGGCTGGGGACCAACCTCCCCAGCTCTCACTTGCTGGCACCTCCCTCAAGGAGCTTTGTGTGTTTCTGAGTGCTGGCAGAGGGGACACCCCACCTCACAGAGCCATGGGGACACTCGGCACACTGATGTCAGCAAAGTGGAGTGGTTTACAAATGTTTTTCAGAATCTTTCTAAGTTTTTAAATGTTTTAATGTTTATTTAGAAAACATAATGGCAGATACAGGTCCCACACAGCACCATGCAAGCCCCTCCTGCTTGCAGTGTTTCTCTGGTTAAATAACTCCTGAGCTGCTGCTGAGGAGCAGGGCCAGACCCCTCTGTGGGGCCCAGCATCTCCTCTGGGACCCTGGCTGGGTTTGTTGCTCTCCATGGCAGCGTGTGGTACTGCATGGCACAGCTCTGCCAGCATCCAGGGCCCCTGGGCTCATCCTCCTCTGAGTAATCCTCCCAATCAGGCTCCCCTCCCCAGTGTGCTGCCCACAACTTTAAAATCCTTCAAAAACAGTCAATTTGTTCCTATAAGGATGAACCAACTAGTACTCACAGAGACATCAAATAAATCTGCTTCATACATTATTTGTTAACTTCATCAAATAAAGTACAATTTTATGGCTTAAATGTCAATCTCCACAGCTCATTGAGTTCTTTAAAACAGCACAGACTTGTCTGTTTACAGAAGCAAAAATTAGGCAGGCGGCTTTCAGCTGGTGCAGGGATCCCATTGGCTCGTGTACAAGGAAGAATCATAAAATACATTTGATGTGGAGAGTGTGCAATTTGACAAAGACAATTTGATTTGTCCATGGCTTTTAAAATATTCATCCCACTTTGATGGACTATAGTTTTATAAATATGGATTACCATTAACTGGCACAGGCAGTCGCTGCCTACAGAGTGTTCCGTGAAGCTTGTTGGGAATGAAGGCCTCCAATAAAAAAAATCATTATCTCTGCCTAAAAACGCTAATCAGTAACGTTTGGTTCATTTGCAGCTCAGAGGTCAGTAATTCACTTTAACTGCTTCTGTGTTTGCAGTGTTTGGGAGGAAAAAGAGTTCCCGGTTTTACTGCTCAGATGTAGAAGTGGCTGCTGCCAAGGGGGGAACTGCTGAGGCAGGTCAAGAGGACACGTGCAAAATTTAACTGCTGCTTCTGCCAGACAACTAAATTGCTTTTTTTTTTTTTTTTCTTAAGACAAGGAAAAAATAAGAAGTTCATAATAAAATAAATAAAAAATAATCCAGGGAAAACAATTATAAGATTTGAGAAGGCTTTTGCTGCCTTCAGATCCAAACTGAAGTCTGAGAGACAGGGTAAGGAGCACATTATGAATTTTTTCAGACCCACAACAGGCTCGTTCCTGGAGCCAAGTACTTTGTCTATAGTGTGTCCACATAGGCAAACACCCACACAGAGGCAGTGAGTCCAGCGTGCAGCCCAGGGACCTAAATGAACAAAAACCTTTGGGTTTCTAACAGCAATACAACAGTAATTCAACTCGTGAAGCAGATTCAACTTCCAGCCCAAAAGTTTATTCAAGTTAAGAAAACACATCCTCAGATTAAAAAGAGTATTGCACCACTGTCAATTTTCAGACGTTGCCATCAGGAAAAAAAAATTACATTTCAGGCTGACGAGCGACTAATCAAGGCAAGTGAAACGGTGCTGCAATAAATTACTCCGCAGCGAAATAAACCACACAAACAGACCGATGATAATAAATGTAAATTATTTCTCTGAAGAAATTTTCTTGGTATATGAGTAATACGAACCATCAGGAAGGAGTCTTCCTTAACATTAATTACAGAAAATGACAAGTGAGCTGATGACTGCGAAGGCTCATTATCTGAGAACATATTCACAACTTTGCAATTTGCGCGAGATGTACTCGGGCTAAATTAATCTCCCTTCTTTGCATGAGCCTCTTCTAATTTTCATGTTATTAACAGGTTTGCAGTATCACTCAGTGCTTGTCACTCTAATCAGGTTTCGGCATGTTCGCAAAAGCGAAGTGTCATTTATAAGGATAAGCCCTCATAATGGCGCTCTCTTTCATGTGGAGAATTCTACAAGGTTGCTTTTAATAAGGTCCTTTAATCATCTCCCTTTGCTCAACTTTTGGCCCCTCTGTTTTTTCATGAAGAGTCATTAAAAGACTTTGAAGTTCATCAAGGATGAAAAATTCATGACATTGTGGCAGGAAAAAGGCCAAGGGATGGAAGGACAGGCCGGGCAGGGGATGGGCACAGATAGGACGGGAATTCCCGGGCTCTGCCCGGTACCGCTCCGGTGGAGCCGGTGCTGAGCCCTCCCAGCCGCCCTCGGGCGCTGTCCGGTCCCAAACCCGCTGGCCTCGGGGCTGGCAGCGCCGAGGGGCGGCCTCGCAGCTGCTCCTCCCTGCAGCACCGGCACCGGCAGCGCATCCTCCCCGCGCTCCGGGAGCGCTGCCGGCAGTGCCACCGCCGTGCCTGGGGACTGTCGCTGTCCCTCCCCTTCCTGCCGCAGCCGCGGCTGTGACGCCTGGGCTGCCCCGCGGTGACACGGCGGTGACACGGCGGTGACACGGCGGAGCCCCGGTGGCCGGTCCCGGAGCGGATCGATTTCACCGCCGGCAGCAGCCGGGGGGACACCGGGAGCTTTAGAGAGCGGCGGTAATCAGAGGCGACATTCCTCGGGGTCCGCGGCGTGGCCGGGCTCCTCGAGGTTAACCTTGTTCTTCTCCTGTGATTTGATAACGCTGGACTGGTGTTTATGCTGGAGCTTTCGAACACAATGGAAGGAGGGGGAGAACTTTATTAAATTTTTGAAATTCATTTAAGCGGGGCCAGCATAATGAATTGCCAGATCTTGTGTGCACATTGTCCCCGGAAGCAACAATAATTTAGGTGGACATAAACCAATATGTAGATTAAAAATGTTTAAGCCAAGTGTCGTAAAATATATAAAAACATAAGGCAGAATTAACATATCAAAGTTTAGCATTATAAGTAATGACGGGTCAGATATAAGGTTATGTCTGCAAAATTGCATTTCAATATAATAAATCCATTCAAACTCTGTCCAGAGACACAAATTGAATCTATAGACAAAGCAACTGCAATCCATTGAATGCTATGAAGTATTCAAGTGAAAACAATGCATTTAGGAAAGGAAATTGAGTGTATTTTAAATATACAGGTGCTCGGAACTTCCATATCGCTTTATGCTCCTGCAGATTTGTATACACTGCATACACAGCCTACTTTTGACAAAGTCCTCAAAATGATGAATTTCTGATGGAATACTTGATATTGCAGCAGATCTGTTATGCACCGCTTATCCTGTAACACAAACCATTAATAACAATCACGCTCCCGCGGCACCGAGCGCTCTTGTTAAGATCTCAAAGCTTCTGCAACTCTGCATGCCCTGCAAGGGTGAGGGCTGGCCCAGCCCCGGGGGCTCCCTGCACCCCAGGATCTCCACCCTGCACCTCTGCCCCAGCCCTGCTGAGTGGCATTTTCCCCCACTCACCAAACTGTCCCATGGGCCAGACTCTCGGTGTCCCCAGGGCTGGGTGAGGATGCTGATGAGAGCAGCAGTTCCTGGTGCTTATCAATATTTGATAGGCACAGCCCTTGCCTGGCATGGCTGCCCTGTGCTGGCACTAATGCTGTGCTGTGAGGGGTGGGCTGGGCAGCAGGACAGAGGTGGAACGCTCCTGCCCCAGCCCCTGTGTGTGGGCAGGGGGAGCTGAGCCCATCCCAGCCCTGCCTGGACACCCACCCCAGCCTGCCCAGACACCCACCCCAGCCCTGCCCAAACACCCACCCCAGCTCTGCCCTGACACCCACTCCAGCCCTGCCCGGACACCCACCCCAGCCCTGCCTGGACACCCATCCCAGCCCTGCCCAGACACCCACCCCACAGTCAGGCTGAACACAGGCAGTGTCTGTGAATCCTGGGCCCTGTGGCAGTGGGGAGGGAGGGCCCTGCTGCTCTCCCTGCACTGGGAGCTGCCAGAGCCAGGAGGGACCTGTGGCTGCCTGTGCCAGCTGCCCACGTTTGCAGGGGCAGGCAGGAGCTCTGCTTGCTGCTCCTGGGGGCCAGGACTGAGACCCCTGCCCCAGGCAGGCTCTGGCAGCCGCCCTCGGGAGCAGAGATGGAAGAAGGTGCTTTTGGGAGCTGGCGTGATGGGTGGGGAGCACAGGCTTTAATAGACATGTTCATCTTTCAGCAGTGTGTTTTGCATGTAATAATGTCAGCACACTTCTCACTCTGGCAGAAATTCCACAGATAATTGGAAAGAAGTAAAAATGAAAACATTAGAATTTGCCATGTCATATGTTAACTTTTTATTATTGTATGATGCCAATGGTCCACTGACAGATGCTGTGTTATTAACATTTGATTAAAAATCACTTCAGGTCTAAAGCAGCCTGTTCAGAAGAGAACATCTTGACAAGCCTGGTGGTTTGTGATTGACAATTAATAACATTCTGTATGTCACAACACAGATAGTGTGACTTATTGGTGCTGGTGTAATGCAACACTTTTCATCTGAGCTCTTCAAATTGGTACATAGAAATAGGAGAGAAAGAGCCTAATTCAGCTGACTTTGATTACAAACACACCAGCCAGTGCAGAGCTCTCCATCCCAGGGCAGACCAGCAGTGCTCAACAAGACACCCCTCATCCCAGACCTCCCCTGCACACATCCATTCCACCACCAAACTTCTGTGCAGGAGCTCACTATTCAAATACATGGCTACAGCAGTGACTTGCAGCAAAAAACTACAAATCTTATTTCACAAAAATTAGAAGGAAAACATTCATTCACTTAGATACTAAAATAATTTGTAACTGGAAAGATGAATGGTCAGTCCTTCACGGTTTGGTCAGGAACTCGTAATTGCACACTACTGCCAGTGAGGTCTGATGTCCATGTGTTAATAGGGAAATTCATTAAAAATATGTAAATTACGTTCTTTGGGTGAGAGTTAGAATGAACCATTTCAATTGTCTTTGCTCCAGCAAAGGGGAAATTCTGAGGAACTTTGCTCATGCTCTTCCTGCTTTGAAATAAAGGCTTCAGCAGCCCTGGGCACATTTCTGCACTAAAAAATGCTAAAAACCCTGCTGTGGATTCACATGCTCCACCACGGCCACCAGAAATCTGGGCAGCCCTACACGTGAGCAGGCTGAACCTGAGCAAACCCAGCCAACCCCAGCCAAATTGAACCCAAATGGGTTCAATTCAGTGTTTACTGCAAACCCTTCTCTTGGCTCTGTGGTCCCAAAGTGTCACAGTGTCTGCCTGCTCCTGGCCTGTCCCACACGTGTCTGCCACCCTCCTTGTGTGTCCCTGCCACTGCTCCCCTGGCACAGGGAGCCACTGCCAGCCCCACTCCCCAGGCCAGGCCTCGCTGTGCTGCACCCCGAGCAAACAGTTCTGTGCTGGAGCAATGCAAACACTTCCCAGCCCTAATGCAGTAAGCAGGGGAAATAATTACAGATTTCCAAGGTTCAACAGGGAATACTTCTGAGAAATGCGTCCTCCACTGGGAGTTTCATAACCATTTAATCTAATTTTTCTTGATGTTTTGATCTTCCTCTTAAACAAGGCATTTGTCATTAGCTTTCAAGGAGACAAGTTGCTAATACATTACACTCTTAAAAGGCCCACAGTTAGTGTCAATGTCTTCTGATGGCTGTTCACTAACAGTACATGAAAGAATTGCCAGTGTCAGTTCCTTTCCACATGGCTTCAGCCGTGATGGCAGGACGGTCCTGTCCCAGCAGAGCTGGCAAGGGCACTGGGGGCAGAGGGTCTGAGCTCAGCTGAGTCCCCTCCACCTTCCTGTCCAGGCCACTTTACTGTGGTGTTTTTGTCACCTGGCTCATGCTCAGATGATTCTGAGTTTCTCCTGATGTTTCTAGGCAGAGAGAAAGCAAAGACACACCAGGAAAAGGAAGGACATGGACCTCACCACAGCCACTCCTGCCCCCAGCACGTCCTCCTGCTGCCAGTACAGGAGCACTTGGAAAAACCCTGGCATGTGCTGTGCCCTCCTCCTGGAGAGCCAGAGAAACCCTGGACTGCCTGCACCCACCTGGAGCCTCTGCTCCTTCTGCTCTTCCAACAGTGTCAACAAAGCAGAGGAAAATATATTTTTTAAATTTTTTGGATGACATAACTTGCATATTAAATAATAATGAGCCAATAAATTACAAGAAACTAAACAACCAGAAGAATATGTATGTGAAGTTTGGAGTGTTTATAAACGAATAAATCATTCATGATGTATAAACTCTGTATAGCTAAATGCATCATTTACTGAACCTCATCACCTTTCACAACATCCCCACCCATACCTGGCTGCTTTCAGGGCAGCTCTGAATCTCTGCAGAGAGGTTGGTGATCTCTGGATGATAGAGATTGGCAGGATTTAGGCACAGAAGCATCACCAGCAGGAGGGGCACATCCAAACAGGGCATTTTTGGTTTTAACATCACCATGAATCTCCTGGTTTTCCAGGCAGTTCCTGAGAGGGTTAAGTGCAGGGAGCTGTAATGGTGTCTGCAGGAGCAAAGCTCTGGGACCTCAGACAGTTCCCAACCTCCCTGCTCGGTGTCTGCTGGAACAAAGCTCTGGGAACTCACAGTTCCCAACCTCCCTGCTCATTCCTCTTCTGGCACTTGAGGCTCCCTGCTAACACCCCAATGCACTTCTGCAGAATCTGGGGAGTGGGAGGCAGGTTTGAGCACCAGATTCCTATACAAGTCATCAAGATGAATTTAAAAGTCTGATTTTAGGCTTCTCTGCCAGCGTCCCTGAGCTGTGCTCACCCAGAGGGGCTGGGCAGAGGCTTCTGCCCTTCATCGTGTGCCACACCCCTGACACCGTGTCACTGCTCTGTGCCTTGATGACTTCTTTTCTAAATAAGTTAATGGTGAATAATGCATAGCAGGCACACGTTTTTTGACAGAGTCACTCCACAAAAGTGATTTTTACTTGGGAGGCACCACAAACATTTCCAGCAGCTCCTGAACTCCTGATGCTGGGGCTGGCGCTGGGGCAGGAACCCTTGCAACTGCAGCAAAAGCTACAACACCTGTGAGACAGACCAGGTAATTGCCCTGTTTATTCCACCTGGCTTCTCTTTCCCTGGTGTTGACTTCTGAGTGCAGGAATGTCGCAGATTCCCGATTCCTGCCGTCTCCTCCGTGCCCAGCCCGGGGGGCAGGCGGGTTTGGTTTTGTTCCAAGGGGAAATCGCGGCGCTGCCGCTGCTCGGGGTGCAGCCCCTGGACACCCACGGAGCCTCCCGCACCCCGGGGTCCCGATTCCCCGGGCCCCGGTGCTGCCCTCGGTGGCCGGGGCGGTGAGCTCGGCGGCCGCACCTGTCACACGGTAATTAATGGGTGGGGGATTGCTTTTGACAGGAATTCAATGGCCTGGAACAGACTTTGTGCCAGTCTTCGGTGCCTCGGGCAAAATGCTTACTAAGTAATTTTATGGATACCAAGCTCAAACATTTCACAATTAGCGCTTGGTTTGCCTGAGCTGGTCAGAGGGAGGGCCTCGCTGCTGGGCACCTGCAGCCCCCGAAACGCTGTTTTGCCCCCAAAAACAGCGCTCCGGGGTGTGAACCTGAGCAGCAGAGACTGTACAGGGCTGGCAAACAGCCCCGAGGCACGGAGGAGCCCCGAGGGTGCTCTGAACCACCCTCAGAGCCGCGGGATGGCAACAGGCAGCTTCCCCCTGTGGGTGTGCGGGTGTTTTCCGTGAGCCCGGGTGGAATCACACCCGTGATTCCAACAGTGCCCGTCCCACTGCGGGGCTGGCACTGCACAGACCCTGCCCGGTCCGGGGGCAGAGCTGCCCTCCCTGCTGATCCTCCCGCAGGAATGACCCCACAGCCGGCCCTGTGACCCCCGGGAATGACTGACAAGCTCAGGGTGTGTTCAGCTGAGAGATATCTTACTGTAAACAGAATATTGTTTTATATGAAACCATTAAAAAGGTCCCTGAGGGCAGCCCTAAGTATATATTTTATTTTACTCCGAGTCCCTGTTTTGAGTCGGCTTTACAACAAAAACGTGTTTTCTGTGTTTAAGCAGATGCAGTAAAGGAAAGGTCGTGACTGGTGCTGACATGGAAATCTCATTTGGCTCATGGGTCCCCTTAGGGCCTTTATGCTGTGTGGTACTTCAAACATATTTCAAAGTACAACACTAAATGTCACTCTTTAATAGACAGAGGCATTCCAAGTGTTTCTTGAATTTCCTTGGAAAGTGCTTCCCTGGAGCCAAAGGCTCAGCACCGGTTTGGGTCACCCCAGCACAGCAGGGACAGCTCCATGGCAGCTGAGGGTGGCACCAGGGTGGCACTGGGGCCCTGGGGGATGGAACCTGGCAGCTGCTTGTTGCCATAGCCAGGAGTCAGGAAGAGCTGCAGAAAAGAAAAAAAAGAAAGAAAATAACCCAAATCCCTTTGAAACATATACCATCTTTTGAACTAATTTCCATTTTTCCCTTTCCTCATCCGATTCTCCACACTCACTCACCAGCTCTTTTGGGAAGTGAAAGTTATTTCGATTTTTTTTTTGAAGTGTTTCACATCTCACACAATCCTCACCAGCCACTACAGCCCAATCCCCAGTCCTGAGCACTCTTGAAAGCAGTTGGATCCTTTCCTGCTGCCAGGCTCGGGCTGCAGTGAGGATGAGTAGCCAGCCAGATGGCGTGGAAATTTACTTGGCTAATTCCTTCAACAAATAAGGAATTTACTGATGAGTCAGAGGGATTGACATTGGTTGGGAAGACCTAAACTTAGTGAATAATTTCTGCTTTAAAATGTAGGTAGAGCACTGAAATATTAATTTCCTTTTGATGGTTAAACTGGACTTAGTTTGAAAATGGACATTTCCATTTGCAGTTTATTCTACACAAGAGAGAGACAAGCACTCAATGGCTCCTGCTTAGCCAGGCTGATCCCAAAGCAAGGGTCTGTTTCCCATTTTTCCTGATTTTTACTTTGAGCAAGGAAACCTGTGAGAAGCCTGGTGGCTCCAGCCTTGACTCAAGCCATCAGCTCTGGCATCTCTGCCAGCAGTCTGGAGGGGGAATCAGCACTTCTTGCTGGGGCTCTGCACAGGGCCAGGATTTACAGGCAGTTTATGCCATGTGTACTGTATGCAAGCTTATTTTCCTCTTAGCTGCTATAAAAATTAAAGATTTAGCTATATACTGCAAAAGGTACTTCCAATTTTACGTAGTAGCGTTTCTCTCCTACGATCAGGGCATAAATCCAGCTTTTTCATTATAACCATAAATTACTCCATACCAACAGGGCAGCTACAGGTCACCTCAGCAAGGTCAGACAAACCTGTGTAACTTCTGGCTGCTCTAACATTGAATTTCTCACACACTTTGGGACTACTTTGTGTCTTTTCTCACTGTTTAACTCAGCTGTTGGAAAGGGCTCTTCTAACAGCACTTTCTTACTCCTGGATATTTACCAAAGGCTGCCCAGGAATCACTGCCCCAGGAATGATTTAAAAATCATGTGGATGTGGCACTTGGGGACATGGGTTAGTGGTGGCCTCGGCAGCACTGGGTTAGTGGTTGGATTTGATCCCTTCAGAGGGCTTTTCCAACCCAAACAATTCTCTGATTCTTTCCTTATCCTGCCTGTCCTCACAAATCTCATTTACTGTCATCATTGTGAAAAATAAAATTTTGTAGTGTAAATGGAAGCAAATATTTGATGTCACATGGAGCTTCCTTTGCATTAATTAGCAATTTACTGAATAAATATTGCTGTGCAAACCAACAATCAGTATCTTATAATTAAAAGCTTGTTCATGTTTATCTGCAATCTTTCCCCCAAAGATAAAACCCTGTGAACACCACAGGCTACAGATGTTTCCAAAGTGGGAGAAGTGTCAGGGTAAAGAAACTCCTTGGAGTGAGGGTGCTGTGATGTGGGTGGGGTACAGAAGCACTGTGCTGGGGTGGGTGCTGCTGGGGGTTTTGTGGGGTCAGCACTGCCCTGCCCTCAGCAGGGCCAGCCCCAGGGAGCCCCCAGAGCAGAGAAACCCCTGCCCCAAACCCATCCCGTGCTGTTCCCAGGCTCTCCATCCCTGCACTGCTATCCACAGCACGCTGCTTCCCATCCCTTCCCTTCTTGGGGCTCCTGTTCCACCAGTTAATGTTTTGCAGAGTCAAACCATAAAATCCTCACATTCTGCAGGAGCCATACATCAACAGAAATAAACACTCGAGTCCAGACCCGTTTGTGTCTGACCCAGTGCCTGCTGCCAAGGCCCACGAAGATCTTTAGCCTCCAGATTTCCCATGGTCAAACACAATAAGGTCTGAGTGGCATTAAATATCACTTCTGCATGACGCACATTTTTCTCTCGCACAGAGTGTCATAAGTGGATAAAGAACCTGATATTGTGGGTACCTAAAGCCCAACACAGCTTCTGCTGAGGGACCTTCAGGGACAAGGGGCCAGTGCTCTGTTAAAGATTAAAACCCAACCGTCTGCTTTTATGCTTGAGAGTCCTTCGCGACTCCCCGGTGACATCACATTCATCTCACTGTATTTGAAAAATGCATTTAAATGTCAAAACTAAAGTACCCAAACAAGGGCTCCTTAGCACACTAACTGTTAACACATTGCTGAGCCAAACGCCTTCCCCAAGACATATGGGGCCGGGTCTATCCATAAAATATACCTCAAGTAACACACAAAGTCCCAGAGGAAATAAATACTCCCCGCTCTAGTCTGACCTGGTTTTTCCTCCCAAAACACACTTGAAGACATGTTTCACTGCAGGAGTGGACATCAATTTCCAATCCCTTTGTACAGCCCTGCACCTCCTCACGGCCGTGGGGCTGCTCAGAGGGAGGGGCTGTGGGCACGGGGCTACTGCCAAGGCCACTCACTGGGTAGGCTTCACCCCAATTGAAATAAAACTGTTCAGATCAATGAGCTCAGTAATTTACTTCAGACAGACCTAATCAGTGCAAGGTAAAAGAGAGGCAACTTTGCAAAATGTAAATGAACCCGACGCCAGAGACACAAGTAATGGGAATTCAATGGCAGCTGGTGCCAGAGCAGCAGAACCATGAGCTGTCCCCAATTCCAGCTGCTTGGAATACAGAAAAGGTGGCAGAGGAATAAACTCCTTCCTCCTGCCCTGCAGAACTGTGGCAGCAGGATGCTGAGCCGGGGAGGGAGAAGCAGCTCTGCCCTGCCCTGGGCTCACTGATGCCCCCAGAACTCGGGGTAACCAACCTGCTGGGATCTTCCTCCGCCCTGTGCAAGTCCCAGTGCCTCTGAAAGCACAGCAGGAAACTGGCCCAGACCATCCAAACCCCAGCCAGGAAAGGGGAGCTGCCCACAGCCAGTGGCTGCTGGAGAGCCAGAGGGAAGGGCAGAGGCAAGGAGGGCTCCATGCACCCCGAGGATCAAGCTCAGCCCCAAGTGCTGTGAGCCCCGTTTTCCTGCTGGAGCAGAGCCAGCCCCAGGGTTGGGGGGCTGCAGGGAGCAGCCAGGGGAAGGAACAAAATCCCTGTTGCTCAGGGAAGCCCAGTTTTCCTTGGGCAATGTGGGAATGAAGCCAGGGCACGCAGTGCTCCTATCACAGCGCTGGCACCACTGAGGCAGCAGCAGCTTTTACAGAGAGGAGCAGTTAGGTCTTCATAATGGACTGCAACTTTCTAGAATAATTTAATTTTTTCCTACTGTTACGATGCCAGAATTTCAATCAGACAAAACTGTATAATGGATTTCTTTTGCTGGGCATGTTACATAAATTGCATATTCAAGTACTATAAAATATTTGTAACAGACAGGTACTTTTCTAAATTGGGTCTGACAGTAAGCGATAGTGACTGGAATATTTATGTGATGGCACCTTTGCAACGAGGCAAAATGCAGGGTGTGGGACCAGGAGCATGGCAGCAGGGATCCCACACAGGCTCCCAGCTTTTCTGCCCTGCTGCACCGAGCTCCCCGGCCAGCCGAGCCTGTGCTCCATGCCCTCGGGCAGCAGGGGCAGAGCCATCGTGCAGAGAGCCCCACGGCAGAGATTTGGGCAGCTCCTCCCTCCTCCTAAGGCTTGGAGCAGTTATTTTGACTCCTGGCAGTGCCCTGCCCAGCAGCAGAGGGAGCAGAGGGCTGGGGACCAGGCTGCCCTGCCCAAGGGCTCTGCCAGGGTGCTCCTTGTCCAGTCCCAGCTCTTGGCCAAGCCTTGCTCTGTTGCCAGAGCCTCGCTGAGACTGAGCACTCCTTTTGGTAACATTTTCTTGACAATGGCAGTTGGCAGGACCATACTTCACTATTTACAATTAAAATATTGTATTGATACAAATAGGCTTTGGCAGGCGCTTCAAGAGGTTTTTAATTGAATGATTATTGTATTAAATAACTGGTTTTAATGGAGCATGAACTTGCTTAAATGATGACTGTAGAGCTACTGGAGGTCCAGCAGATTTCCCAGGTATTTCCAGCTTTTCACAAATAAATATGTCTTGCCAGCAAAACAATTCCCTGGCTGATCATGGAGGGTGGCCAGGTAGAAGCTGCCAGTCCTGGCTGAGCCCTGGGGCTGTGGCTGGCAGTGCCTCAGGCTGCTGGGGCACCCAGCAGGGCAGTGCCCACGGTACCTGTGCTGCTCTGGGAGTGCTGGGTGGGCAGGAGGATGGAGGGAAGGAAAGCTGGGCATCCTTAACCCTGATCACAGCCAGCTGAGCACCCTGAGAGCCCCTAAAACCGCCCTGAGCACACCCTGACCCTAGCCTGGTGGGGGTCTGACTCCTGCCAGGGCAGTTCCATCATCCCAGCCTGTCAGGAGAAGCCTCTGTGGCACAGACACCTCCGTGTGCCTCCCCTCTACAGCAGCTCATGTCAATTTGCATTACGCACGAGTGGCAGAAGCAAACACGAAGATGAACCCTCTGAAAAAGGCTTGCACAGCTCTTCAGCATGGGCAGGATTAATCACAAATAATAATTACCGTACCATGAGATAATGCTGCAGCAGCTCAGCCTCAGCTCCTGGGTGAGCAGGACCTATCCAGACTGGGGGAAGCAGCAGCCAGGGTGCATCCCAGCATGAACCCCCTTCCTTCCCCCACTCCATTTATTAAATCATCACTCACAATAATTCTGGATTTCGTGATTTAGCAGATCAGAAAAACAGCACCAAGGCAGCAAACCCCAGCCTCGTGCAGGGCTCAGCTCCCCTTTAACCTCTGCTCCCAGGCACAGCAGTACCTTTGCTGCCTCAAGGCAAAATGTCCCCTGGCCCTGGGGTCACCACGGAGGTGGCCACCACCAGCCTCCTTTGTGTGCCAGGGAGGTTTCCAGCCGATGCAGCCCATGACAGCAATGGGCACTATTAGTTTATTGCCTCCATTAAGGCTCCAATAACTTAACAACAGATCAATAAACCATTATTAGCCTCCAGCCTTGAAAACCCAGTCACCCCAAACCCACCCGGCTCTGACAGGCTCAGTTTCTCATCATGAGGAGCCAAGACAGCTGCTCTGCAGGGTCTGGCTGCCCAAACATCCTTCCTGCAGGGAGGGGCTCCCCCACTTCTCCCAAAAAGGGATCAGGAGTTCCGAGGTGGCAGGGATTGGTGGCAGGGATTGGTGGCAGGGACTGGTGGCAGGGATTGGTGGCAGGGACTGGTGGCAGCCCAGGATTCCTTCCCTCAGACACCACTGGCACACGGCTGGGTCCCCCCCAGGCCATGGCAGTGCCCCCAGGTCACACACCAGAGCCACAAGAGCCCAGCAGCCCCTCCTGACCACTGGAACACACAAATCAGTGCTGCAACTTTAGCTTTGAAACACCTCTGTGGCTCTCACTCCAAGAGAGAATTCACAATTTGAGGTGCTAATGATTTACTTTGCTAAAGAATTAATTCAGCAATTTACCATAAATTATATGCAGCTCAATAATAAAAAAAAAATTTTCTACATTTGGAAGCTTTCCATTACTGGTGCTGCTCCTCTGCAGAATAAAATCGTGTGAATAAAATGTTTTTTTTCAGAAACAGAACTATCCAAAAGTATTTTCTAGAAGTGATATTGAATTGATACATTAGAGGAGAAAGTTGGGCTCCTTTTGTAAGAATCATACATTTCACAATAGCCTGAACAAAGGAAGTTGTCTCTGAATGCCGTAATTTAGTCCTGAAAAAGTGACAAACAAATAATTCCAACTAAACTGGAGAAAGGAAAGTAGTGACTTTTAATTATATAATCTTTTTTGATGAATTTATTTCTGACAGTTTTATAGGCTGACAAGAGAAAGTGTTTTATATGCAAAAAACATTATTCACTCTCAGCTGTTAAAGCATAAAAATTGTCAAATGATTTTAATACAGTTTTAAGTTTAATGTTTATTGTCAGGAAAAAAGTCCACAGCAATTACTGAGTCACGTGGTCCTTAATTCTTTGTTTCTGACAGCAAAAACAATAAAATACACTTTCGCCCAAACATTTTACTGTACAAATTTATCAGGTTGAAAAGACAGCTGTTTTTCTTATTTCTTCCTATTTAAGGAACTGAACTTCCAGGCATTTCCAGCATGAGAGATCCTCCTTAACCCGAGCAGGTTCCTGCAGAGGGGGTCACACCTGTCTGTGTGCACACCTGGCAAACCCCTCCATTGATGCTGCCATTTGGGGAGTCCCAAAAAATGCTGCTGCACTTCCCAGCCTGGAGTACCACCCATTTTCCCCAAACCTGTGTCCTTCAATAGAATAAGGAAATTTAACTCTGTCTCCATCCACTGAAAATTCAGATATTTTTCAAGGAGCTAGAGGCAGCATTAAAATCCAGCACCTCTCCCTTGCCAGGGGTAAGAGGCTCTGGCATTGAAGGGGATTTGGGATGCTCTGAGCAGCTGCAGCCCTGGAACGCAGAGGAGGGGCAGAAATGGGCACAGTCCGTGGGACTTTAATTTCCCTTCCCTTCCCTGTCACAGGGATGTGTCACAGCCAGGGGTGCTGCAGGGAGCAGCCTCCGTGCCCAAGGTGCCACCAGGGGCTGTCCCACAGCTGTCCCCATGCCCTGAGGCTGTGGCACCCTGCCTGCAGGAGAGCTGCTGCCCCAAAGGGCCACGGGGAGGGCTGGGAAATGCTCCACAACCGACGGGCTTTAATATCAGAGTAATGAAACCAAGCTAAGAAATATTAATCTTTTTAAAAATGTAAAGAAGCAGGGCTCTGTTTCCATGGCAAACCACATCCTGCACATTATCTATCACCTGGGGATGATGGTGGCATGGTAAATAGAGGGGTAAATACAGGAGAGAGAGAGGCTCTGCTCTGCTCTCTGCAGATTCAAGCCGTGCTGCCAGTGTAAGAGCACAATGGCATTTTCCAGTTCAGCCTCCTCCCTGGAAAGCAGCCACGTTCCCATGCCTTTCCTGCATTTTCCATGGTGTTTTCCCTGCCCCTTGGCTGTGCCTCCAGCCCCGGGCACCCCTAACTCCCCCTGTCAGCTCCAGAGCAGGATCCCTCTGCAGCAAGCAGGCCTGTCCAGCACAGGGGCTGCTTTGTGTCAGCAGCACAAGTTGTCCAGGTCAATTTTTGGTGTCCTCATACCCTCCCTATCCAAGCAGAAAGCAAAAAATCCTACCCAAACCCCTCCCAACTTCCAGGAGTTTGCAAACCCCTGCTATAAATAGACCTCTAATAGGAGCTGTAATAGGATACAATTTATTTCCAGATCTGATGGGCTGACCTTCATCATCACTCGAGGCTCTACTTGTCATGAATTATGGGCAATTCACTCACTAGTGGAAATAAATTGTATTACCAGCGCTCAGTATCGTGTCCTCCGCACAGAGCGCGGGGCTGGCAGCTCCTCCCGTGCTGCTGGGACCAGCCTCCCCCAGAGCCCCTCTCCGGGAGCCCTGCGGGGTGGGCTGGGCAGGAACCCACACCCGGGGACCCTTTGGGAGGTGCCCTGCCAGGTCCCTGCTGTGTTCCTCTGGGGAATGGTTTTCCCCTCCCTGAAGCCTGCACCATGGAGTTTAACCCTTCCTCCCTATCTTCCCTACTCCTGACCCTTACTGGCTCAGGTCCAGTTATCTCTCCTGGCCAAAAAATGAGATAAAGCCCTGTTTCTTCCTTGTTTGCTCTCTCTCCCTGGAACCCTTTGAGAATACAGCCTTGGGCTGAAGCTGGAGGTGAGAGCCTCTTTTGGAATCTTTAATTCTGTCCCCTGAGATATTTTCCCTAAAGCCCCTAAGGCACTGAGCCAGCCCAGAGCCCGGAGGGGGTGTGGGGGAACACTGCAGGTCCTGAGCAGTGGCTGCTGTCCTTGTCACCAGGCAGGGACAGGCCCGAGGCACCCCTGCCCCACACGGGCACCACGAGCTGTTCATCACGGTTCCTTCTCCAGCATGGGGCCCTTGGTGGGACAGAAACACACGGCACAGTGGGGAGCAGGGGGAGCAGGCTGGGCCCTTCTCCTGCTGGCTCTGAGCCTCCTCTGATCACAGGGGCCTGGCTGCCCCCCGAGCAGCTGCAGCTGCAGCCCCTGCCCTGCTGAGCCCACCTCTGCTGGCCCTGCTCCTCACAGGTAATGAGATCAGGAATGGTGAGAGCAGGGGTCACTGCATTAATCAAGTGCAGCTTGGATCAATACAAACAAAAGCAGTAAATATCCCAAGGAGCCAGGGAAGGGTTGTGGGCTGAGGCTGCAGTGCTGCTGGGGAGCACAGCCCTGTGCCAGCCTGGCCCTCCCAGCCACCCCCTTGCACTGCAGCAGCTGTTCGTGCTGCCAGACCCTGGTTAGTGAGGGAAACAGATGTGCAGAGCTGTTCAACAAGCACCAAACGCTGAACCAAAGCAGGTCTGTGAGCACACGGGCTGAACCAAAGCAGGTCTGTGAGCAGACAGGCTGTGCTGCCCCTGGCTGGGGTGTGGAGAGCCCTCCAAACATTGAACCAAACCAGGTCTGAGCAGACGGGCTGTGCTGGCCCTGGCTGGGGTGTGGAGAGCCCTCCGGAGCTGCCCGGCTCCCAGGGCTGTGCCCCGGCCTGAGGGGCCGCCCCCACCCTGTGCCAGGGATGTGTTTGCCCAGCATGCACAATAAAGGATTTCCTGAGCACTGAGGGGCTCCTGCACTGCTCACATCAGAGATGAGCTCACGGTTGGTGTTACACAAGGAACACATCCAGCAGGAATTCATTATTTCACAGTAGAAAAGGTGTACCTGGAATTCTCCTTAAAAAACATGAATGAGCAGCTCAGACCTGCTGACAACAGCAATCCCACTCTGCCCCACTCCCTTTTTCCCCAGTGCATCCTCATCCCGGCCTATATCACAAAAATTCACCAATAGCAACAGTCTGTATCAGAGTTTATCAACAATTCTTCAAGGCCCAGTACAACCAGTGGCCACACACAGGATAAATTATTATCCATGGCATTAAAAAATAAGCCATCCATCAGCACACTGGCCCCTGTGGCCCTGATGGGATGTGGAGACTTGAATTAAGTTTTATTTGTTTTGAAAGTTGCTCCAAACACAAACTACAGTCACCGTTTAGAGTGACATTCTTGTACAACCCAGTTCAAGATAATACCAGAGTCAAATTCCAGGTAAGACCAGCTTGCTGTTTCTTCAGGAGATTAATTGAGATTTTTTCCACACGGCATAGAGAGCAGCAGCAAAAAATGCCATGAGCAGCTCTGAGTCTCCTCCCAGCTCAGCCCCCCCTGGCAGGGTGCAGGTACCTGAACAAGGGGCTGGCTGGTGTCCCCCACCAGGGGAGTGACCCCTGGAGCCCCTCTGGCTCTGAGCAGCCACGCTGTGCCCTGAGAGCCACGTGGGGAGCCCTTGTGGGATTCCTTTGTGGGTTTCTCATCCAGGAGAATGAGGGGTCTCTGAACCCTTTCCTGGCTCTGCGGCACCCAGGTGATTTTCTAGGAAGAGGACATTGATGTGGGGCTGCAGAGATAAGCAAGAGACCCTGAGGATCTCCTGGGCACCCAGGTTGCAGTCAGGGGAACACAAAGGACGCTGCAGGCACATTCATTTCCAAATATTCCATGATTTCCTAGGAGCTGGCGTGGCCATGCTGGGTGATAGTGCCCCATGCCAAACTGGCAAGACCTCCCAGGCCTTTGTTGCAAAAATCTCCCTTTGTTTGGAATGATTTAAATAGAGTAAAAAGAACAGTTTATTTTAAATAATAGATTATTATTGTTCATAAGTCCAAAATGTATCACAATTATTTTTGCAGAAAGCTCCTTACCCAAAATGTGTTTTTCAAACAGAAGATAGCACCGGGGTATTTCTCCTATTTCTCCTGTTTTCCCAGCTGCAGATGCACAGCGAATCCTAATTAAAACCTTTAAGTCTTATTCCATTTAAAAGAAGGAGTGTATCATTTTTCTTTTAGCTTTTTTTAATACAGGGTCTCAATGCCCATTACAAAAATTCCAATGCATCTTTGAAGTTAGCAGCTAATTATATTTCTCCAAGTTATATATCTGGAGTTCTAGATGGGGAAAAGGCAATTACTTTTTCTCTCATTTAGCATAACAATCTCTGAAGCTTTACTGGCGCTCCAGTGAGTCACGCTATAGATCAGAGCCCGGGCTGGAGAGAGGAGGAATTTGGGGGGAAGGCAGGATGCTGGCTCAGCTTTTCCGGGCTCTTTCCCTTGTTAGCACGCTCTCCCCACCAGGACATCGCTAATTGTTTGTGGGATGACCGCGGCGCTTTTTGCCCGGGCAGCTTTGCCGGGGAGGTCATTCAGCACATTCATTACGGGGCACCTGCTCGCGCTGCTGGAGCAAAGGGTCTGTCAGCATTTTCCACGAGTTTGGAACTTGGCTGCAAACGTTTGCGCGGAGCTGAAAATTGGTGCGTGATGTCTGGCAGGCAGAACCCGGCTGGTTTGTCCCCGTGTCGCCGTGCCCAGGTGCTGCTGGCACTGCCCGCCCCTGCCCGCCAGGCTGTGGGAGCTGGGATTGCTCTCAGCGTCTCCCCCTCTGGCTCTGGGCACCTCGGCAGGGCAGGGACAATGGGGTGGCAGCTGTGCAGGGCTGTGGGACAGCCCAGGGACACTGGGCAGCCCCAGTGGAGGGACAGCTACAGGAGCCTTGACCTTTGTCAGCTGTGAGCTTCATTTTAACCCTCCTGAGCCACCTTTTCTGAAAGATGTATTACACTTGGAGCACCTTGCCACTCGCTCAAAACTGAAATTTAAAATGCTTCCAGAAATGGGTCTGGAATCTGTGCAGAGCCCCAGAGATGTGGGTTTGGCCAAGCTGTGGGACCCTAACTGTCCCCGCATGACAAGGAGTTCAGTGGGTTTGCTGCTCATCAAGGCTGCACTGTGATTATATGGGGAGAACAAACCACCAAAACAAAAACAAAGAAACACACCAAAACAAAAACAACAAAACCAGAAAAAATGAATTCCTTTGCACATGCTGGAACAGGGGGAGAGACCAAAGCTGGCTCCCAACTGGTTTCCAGCTCAGTGCCATATTTCTGCCCTGTGATGAGTAACTCCACACGGGCCCACACCAGCAGACAGCATGCTCACTGTCCCTGCAGCTGATTCATTCCTTCTGCTCCTGGATGTGTTTTGTTGCTGGGGCAGCCCCAGACCACTGACTGTCCCCCCAGACTTGTCTGTGGCACAGACACCAGAAGTGTTTTTGGAAGTAAAAGGATGGAAAAGCGTTCAAACGCAAGGAGCCCAGAATTGGCTCTGTTGGCATTGGGATTGCTTTGATTTCCTGCAAGCTCTCACCATCTTTACAAGCTGGAGAATGCTGGTGGCCTCAGGACCAGGCCCCTGGCTTTCCCTGCTGCAGGGCCCGCAGCTCCCTGGCTCAGCCCATTCTCTGGGTGCCCAAGCCCCTCTGTGCAGGGCTGTCCCTGCCCTGGGCTGCTCTGGGCTGGGAGCACTGCCCGAGCCCCGCTCCCCGGGCTGCTCTGTGCCCAGCTGAGCTGTGCAGTGACAGGAGAATGTCCCCTGTGGCACCCCAAGCCAGGCACAGCCAGCTCCCGTGGTGACCCAGCCCTGCTCCAGTCAGTGAGAACAGGGCAGCCCTTCCCTGCTGGCATCCCTGACCCCAGAGGGGCACCCACTGCCCCAGCCTGGCCAGGGAGAGACTGCCAGGACATCCCTGACCCCAGAGGGGCACCCACTGCCCCAGCCTGGCCAGGGAAAGGCTGCCAGGACATCCCTGACCCCAGCAGCCCCACTGCCCCAGCCCAGAGCAGGGAAAGGCTGTCAGGACACCCCTGACCCCAGCAGCCCCACTGCCCCAGCCCAGAGCAGGGAGAGACTGCCAGGACACCCCTGACCCCAGCAGCCCCCACTGCCCCAGCCCAGAGCAGGGAAAGGCTGTCAGGACACCCCTGACCCCAGCAGCCCCACTGACCCCAGCAGCCCCCAGTGCCCCAGCCTGACCAGGGAGAGGCTGCGGCTGCCGGCTCGGAGCTGCCGGAGCACTCGGAGCACTGAGACACTCTGCTGCCGGGGAACCTGTGCGAAATTAAATTCTCCACTTGGCTGGTCCGGGTGACTTGGCTTTGCTCTGCTGACTTGTTCCTTCATTATTTTTTTGGCCAATAACTGACTGCAAGCTTGTCTTGTCTGTTTAATACCAGCACAGCAGCTCCAGGAGAGGCTCAAGCTTGTCAGTCTCGGCGAGCGCGCACTGTATTGCTCTCCCCACTTCATTTACTTCGTGGACAGGAGGGGAAAAGCCTCGAGGCGCTGCAGAGCCTGGCAGCTGGGATGGAGGGTGTCCCTGCAGGCTGGGTGCAGCCCCCCAGAGCAGCCCTGGCAGGGCAGGCTGGGGCACAGGGAGACTGCAGGGTTCCAGGGGACACCGGCGCTTGGACGGGGCCAGGCAAGCTAAGGACAGTAATTATTAAGATTAATCTCTCCCTCACACCTTGGAGCACGCTGAGGAAATCTCCAGGCAGCCTCGCAGCCAGCTTTGCTGTGGACTTGGCTGTTCTTGCTGTGAGCACCTGGTGCAGAAGCAGCTGTGGCTGTGGGAGGTGGCTGCTGTTCCTCCCTGGATGGAGGAGATGCCATCCTGGACCTTCTCCCCTGCCCGTACTGCCCTGCCTGGACTGATGCATTCAGGGGAGCACAAGGGCCCAGATGCAGCCACACCTCTCCTGGTGGGTTTGCAGCAGGGACAGAGGAGGGATCACCCCAGTCCCCCCAGACGGGTCCTTGCCTGGAGGACAGGCTGTGCTCAGCTGCAGAGCCGGGGCAGCTGGGTCCTTGGAGTAAGGCTTAGCAAACACAGTTAGTTTTTGTTTAATTAAGAGCAAGCAGAGATTTCAAAGACTGGGTTTTCTCCAACCTGTGATAAATTAACCTCCTCCTTGCTCAGGAGGACAGAAATGCTCCAGATCAATGATCTTACTGACGCCTGGCTTCTCCTCCTTCGGAGGGAGAAAGGGACAGAGAGCAGCAGCCCCTGCCCTGCCGCTGCCTTTGGGGCAGCCAGTGGAGTGACTGTGGGTAATGATGATGAATGGCATGATTAAAGCTGGAATTCAGACCTGCAGCTGGAATTTCAGACCCTATTCACAGAACCAAACAGCTCCTGCTGTGCAGCTTGGGGGCACTCGGGGTGCAGCTGAAGGCAGTGGGGTGCTCCAGGCAAACCCCCCGACAGACAGGCACCCCTGACTCACGCTGTGTTCAGGGACCAGGGGACTCCTGTTCCCACGTCAGGTTTGGTGCAGAGCTGCTCCCAGTGTGGCTGTGGCCGTGCCAAGGGGTGCCAGCATCCTGTGACAGCCACCAGAGGATATGTGGGCACCCACAGGTGGCACATCCCAGAGCAGGGACCACTGGGTTGAGGCTTTTGTCCCTCTGAATCTTGGGCAGAAAATAAGTCCCTGATTTTTTAAAAATCTTGTGCATTTAATAAAAACCGGTAGATTTATCAATTTCTCAGAAATCACACAGACAGAAACAACATCTGCAGCTCTGCCTGAGCAATGCTGGGCCTTGGCTGCAGTTTTTGCTTTTCTAAACTCCTTCTTTAAATGTATTTTTATACAGCAATGTTGACCTTTTCTGCCAGCCCCTGTGGAGTGAGTTTGTATCTTGTGTAAAAGTCATATCAAATGGGCCACAAAAAATCACTCTTGCCTGATTAAAATGAATAGTCTAGACAACGTGTGCATTTTCCTTCTGTGTCGTTAGCTTTGTGTGAGAGCTTGCAGCAATCAGGGCTTTTATGGGAGAAGCACAGCTACAGGTACCACGAGCTGCCTTAGTGGATACTAATTACAATCCCTGCAAGGATTGATTTGCAAAGAAAATTTCTGTTGCCTCAAGGACAAACGTTTGTGCAAATCATATTATTGTGTGTGAGAAATTGGTAACACTTCATGAAATGGTTCGTTTATAAATACTTTACTATTTATTAAATTAAATGGTCTTATAACAATCCCTTTGCTAAGTTAAAATATCATAAGTGTTCTGGTTTTGCATTATTTCTGTGCTGTAAAGCTGGCTGCTAGGGCTTGGTTGGTGTTACCTGTTTAGGTTGCTGCTGCAGTTTGTACCATGCCAGGCCTGAGGCTGTGGTGCCCACACAGTGCTGGTGCCAGAGCAGCAGCTCCCCTGAGCACCTCCTGTCCCCTTCTTCATTTGCACCTGAAATTCTAGAACAGAATAATTTTGGAGTTTCCTGTTTCCTTGAGTGTGGGGTTTGGCAAATAACACAAACTGTCCTTGCTGCATGTTTGGCTCATCCAGCACGGCTCATGCCACGGGAAGTGAGTGCCCAGCCCTGAGCTGTGGTGCCAGCAGATCCCCAACCCACCCAGCAGGAGATCCAGCTCTGTGTAGAGGAGGATGAGACTTCCTGTACCTCCTAATCCCCAGATCTGGGCCTTTCCAGAGCCGGTGGGAAGCGCTCTGTGCTGCCTGCAAACCATCAGGGCCACTCAGACATTGGTTCCTGTGGACAAGCCAGCTGTGTCCCAAGGTGAGGGGGCTGCACTTTGCTCCTGGTTTAGATCCTCAAGACCCACTGGGTCAGGAGCTGCTTTCCCATTTTCCTGCAGGAGCAGTTTGCAGTCCCACGGTGACTGGTGCTGTGTCCAGGCTGCCCACTGCCCACGGTTCCCACATGGCAATTGTTCCAGTCCTGTTGTGCATTGTACCTGGAGGAGTTGGAAGAGGAAGAATCGCTGCCTTGCACACGAGGTGGGTGAGGTGGCAGTGCTCACCCGGGTGGTGCTGCAGCCAGGGACATGCACAGGAGCAGTGGTCACAGTGTCAGGAATCACATATCTGTTGGTCCTGCACGGTACCAGTGCTGTGCCAGCCCTCCCAGGCTGGCTGGGTTCATTCCTACTTCACTAAGTTACCCTTGCCTTCCAAAATCCTTGTCTGCTCTGGAAAACAAGCAGACAAGACATCTTTACCGAGCTAGAAATTTCTCTGGAATGTCCTCCCTCTAATTTATGTTCCCTCTCAGTTCATTGCCTGCAGCAGAGCCCATTAATGGTGGCAGTTGGTGACACAACCGAAGGCTCCTCTCAGGGGCAGCTCTCCCGCCACTCCTTTGGAGGCGTTTGCTGGCGTGGTGAGGCTCAGCTTCCCCCTCTGCTTCCCCGGCTCCAGAGACTAATCCTTCCTCTGGCTGGCTCTGCTGCTGCTATGGCAATATTTTCTCCCCCATCGTGGTAATCACGCAATGGTCTCTGAGAACAGCGGGAGAAGCTGTGCCTGGTAGATGCATAAAAGGTAAGATGAACTACATGTCATAAAACTTTTAAAAGTTCCTTTTTTGTGTTTGTGCGGGGGTTATTTTATATGGCTTTTGATATGAAGCTAAAATTGCACATCAAAAAGGATAATGCATCTTTAAGCTGTTACAATGACTTCTAAATTTTTCATTTAATGTCAGTGAGGAAAAAACCCCTCAGTTGGCTGAGTTACGTTGGTGAGATGGCTGTTTCATTCCATAAAGTGTCTGCAGTGGATTTGAACAGTAGGAAATCCAAGGGTGATAAATAGCTATTTCTAAGTAAATTTCATGCAATTGCCCTTTGGTTAAAGTCTTTCCTCTCAGCACTTTCCTGTGCACATAGCCCAACTAATAATATTCAGGAGCAAGTGCTTTCCAGTGTGACAACTGATTGCACTTTGAAGCAGTAAATGGCTGATTTCATAATTGGTATAATTTTTCACAAGTACCTGAATGTCATATACAGAAAGAATAAGCAACCTGGACTTAATACGGGAGCTTTTTCAATTCTCCTAAAAATCAATAATGTATTAAACCCCTCTAACTGATTAAAATAATGTGAACCCTGAGTAGGTTTTGTGAGGAAGGCAGGTTTCTTCAAGGGTGGCAGATTTATGGCAAAAGGGTTAATACATGGGGAGAACAGGGATACGTTACAGATGGAGTCCGTTTTCCTAATTAAACTTTTATCAAGATTTTCCCGGTCTGAATTGTTTCACTTAGCATGATGGGAAGGAGCATTTCCTTCGGTGTTCAGGGCAGGCACTGCTGTCCGTGCAACACCCAGACCTCTGTCCTCTTGGAAGGGATGAGGATTGTGAGGGGAAGAGAAATGGGATCTGTTCTGAAAAGGGCAGCCTGGCTCTGGAGGGTGCTGGGGCAGGAGAGGGCGCGGGGTGGATTTTGGGGTGAGCTGCACTGGTGCTGTGCCAGGACCCCAGCCTGGGGCACAGCACAGGGCCAGCCCAGGGAGGGGGTGGATTTTGGGGTGAGCTGCACTGTGGCAGTGCTGGCTGTGCCAGGATCCAAGCCTGGGGCACAGCACAGGGCTGCCCGGGGAGGAGGCTGCTCTGGGGGCTGTCCTGGGGGCACCTTCATGCCCAGGGGCCTCTTTGCATGGAAGAGTTCAGTGAGCGTCACAGGGAGGTGGATGTGGCTGCAGAGTCACACAAGGCAGAGCCTCTCACCAGGAGGCAAGCAGGAGGTTGTTTTTTCCCCAGGATCTCACGATTTCTTGAAAACCTTTCACGCAGTTGTGGAAAAATGTCTGAGGATCTTTTGAGAGAGCATTTCTAAAGCTGAAGCAAAGGTGCAGCCTGATGGCAGGGAGGTGCAGGTGGCCCTGCACAGGTGGGGATGAGGGTGTGGAGGGCAGGTGAGGGCACCTGGGTGGGTGTCCTGGGTGCAGCAAGAGCCACCAGCCCCTGGAGGCAGCTCTGGGTGTGGGTGTGGGGGGATCAGAGCAGCCGGATGTGCATGAATGCCCCGAGGGAAGATGAAGAAACAAAATCCCTCATGTTGCAGCCTGGGCAGGCTGCTGGAGCCATGGAACTGTGCCAGTCCCCAGCACCGTGGGCACCCCCTGGCCTGGTGGGGTGGCACCAAGGCCCCCGTGCCTGGGGAAGCCACGTCCCCCTTGCCCCACACTGAGTGCACGTCACTGCCAGACCCAGCCTGGCATTTGCCCCAGGGAGAGTGTGCTCCTTCCCAGGGGATCACAGGCAGGTGGATTGAGGAATCTATTTAAACTTCTCAAGATCACGATCAGACATCTTAAGCTCCGCATTATTCACGTTTGTCTGTTGTTTTTAACTCATTTCCTATTTTCCAGCTGAGGGACTCTGCCAGAAGCACTCTTTGCCAGAGATTAAAACAATTTAGGAAGCAGACACCCAATTCCTTTCTTTGGATAGTAGGCAAATTGGATATCTGTGAGAAGCAAGCAAATTTTATTATCAACAGATAGTTTGCTACTTAACTATCCTTAAGAATCCCGCAGCATTTGCAGGTGTTTGTGAGCTGCCCTGAGCCCAAAGGCACACGTGGCACGTACCCAGCCTGTGCCCAGGGCCCCTGCAGGACCCTGGCAGCCCCGAGGGCAGCGTGGGGAGCAGGAATTTCATGGCAGCAGAGGTTGGGTGTGAGAACGAGGTCGGACAGGACGGTGATGGGACGAATGGAGATGAGAGATCTCTGGAGTCCAGGCTGGTTTTGGAGTGTGCAGTTTATTGCACAGGGTGTGTGTGAAGGGCCCTGCTGTGAGCTGCCAGCCACAGCTCAGGGCAGAGAGAGAGAGTGAAGAGAAAGGAGAGAGCAAAGAAGAAGAGGAGCAAGAGGAACAAGAAAGTGAGGTTCCCATTACAATACATTAAATCTTCTTCTATACTGAATATCCTAATTAACACCAACCAATCTAGGACAATATACAAATCCTACAGCATTTACACACAGCCTGTAAGAATCATTACATTCCCATCCTGTGTTATATTTTAAACCCTAAAAACGACTCTTGGGACCCCTCCTGCCAAGCCAGCAGGGTCTGTTCTGACCCTTGGGCTCTTGGTAAGGAGAAGGGCATTGTTTCATCAAGGGGGGATTAATTTTGGATGCCATACCATTGTTTTCCAGTTGTTCAGTAACCAAAGCTCGGCATCTTAGACATTGAAACTTGCTTTCAACTCTATTTCACTTATAGATTTCATATTCTCTAAAAACAAGCAGTCATATTTATCAGGCTCTCCTGTTTCATCTTCCCCAACAGCTGGGAAGCAAATGTACCTGGGGCAGGAGGAGGAGCCCGACACCACGAGCTGCTGGGGAGCTCTGGCTCCACGGACCAGGCTCTGCCCATCTCCCGTGTTTGTACCGAGGCCATGAGACACAGGAAACCACATTTATGTCATCAGCCGTGGCTCCCCTTGGTCTGTATCAAAATAGCTGTTTTAAATGTAATTATCACTAATTTGGGAAACTGCACCATTAGAGATGTAAATGTACTGGCTAATGGATGCACACGGCAGATCACAGGGGAAGGGATGTGGGATAACCAAATTGGAACCATTGCTCAGCTTGCTAAGCAGGTTCCCAGGGGTGAGTTTTGGGGTCTGGCACTCTCCCAGGTGCATTCCCGATGGGCCACCTGGGACCTGGAGCTTCCTCCTGGGACCTGGAGCTTCCTCCAGGGGAATGTGCACATCCTGCCTTCCCCAGCACGTTTGGGGTGGTGCAGGAAGTTCTGCAGGAGTCCAGGAAGACAAAGCAGATGGCTCCTAAAATTATACAAGGATCCAAAAAAAAAAAAAATCATGGAGTCATTCATCAGGATTGCTGTAGTTCTTGACCACATAGTCGATGATTTATTTAATCTTAATATATTCCACAAAGAGTCCCCATATTTCCATAAATATGTCATATCCACCTAATACATAGTAATGAACCTGCTCCAAGGGTAAATAAATAAGATCTAAACTCAGAAAGCCAATGTTTATCAAAGGGAGGTATAGAGATATTGAGTCCTTTAAAGTACCATTCTTCACAGCAATCACAACCAAGTTTGGCAATTTATAAGGTGTCGAGTCAATTAGAAACCCCGGGGGGCTGGGAGGGGGCAGCAGGGCTGTGCACACTGACCTGGGGGGTGTCACACCCCACAGGGACCCCACAGGCACCAGGAGCTGCCAGCAGCTCTGAAACATTGATCCAGACACAGTCATGGAACTGCTGAGGCTGGAAAATCCCTCTCAGGTCATCCAGTCCAACCCCGCCCTGCCAGGGCCACCAGGAACCTCTGCCCCAAGTGCCACATCTGCAGGGCTTTGGAATCCCTCCAGGGAAGGGGGCTCCACCACTGCCTGGGCAGCCTCTGCCAGCGCCTGGCCACTCCTTCCCTGAAGAGATTGTTCGAAATATCCAATTTAAACCTTCCCGGCACGATTTAAAGCTGTTTCCCCTTGTGTCCCTGTTCCCAAGGAGCAGAGCCCGAGCCCTCCCCAGCCAGGGAGTTGTGCAGAGGCAGAAGTTCCCCTGAGCCTCAACTCCCCTGAGCCTCCTTTTCCCAGGCTGAGCCCGTCCCAGCTCCCCCAGCCCCTCCTTGTGCCCCTCCCAGCTCCCTTGCCTGGCTCAGCACACACAGAGCCTTGTCTGCAGCTGCTGCTTACTCAAAGGGATTTCATAGGAGGGACTTTGAGATTTCACATATAGAAGGATTTGCTGATTTTTGTTTTGAGAATTGTCTATTATTAAAAAAACAAAAAATTGAAATCGTTTTAACCAGAAGATTTGGACTGTTTTAATTTATCTTATTCCATTTTTCCATGCAGTTACATACAGCTGTGCATAACATGATGTAATATGCTAATGTAAATTTTTCATAAAAATACATTGAAAATACCTAAAAAATATGGCTGCAAAGGCAAATAACTAATTTTTGTAGGTTGCACCTTCTTAATCTTATTTTCTACAGGAAAGTATTTCGTGCCTTTTTTATAATTAGTTTGACAAAGTCAATAATAATAGAATATTCTGATTATGTCAATATGACACGTAATATTATGCACTTCTCTACTATTATGCATATTATGACATGACTTGACATGATATGACAGGTTACATTATGCACTACTACTGATGTCATAAAATAATGTAAAAGTAATGAAAACAAATTTCGAAATGAAAAAATTTTTAAAAGGAGCTAATGACTTTCTCCTAAGAGAAATTCCAAAGCAAATCTTCCTCCTTTCCATTTTTAAGTTTGCCTCACTGGGTGACTCCGCTCCTCCCCCAGGTAAAACCTTTCATTCCTCACCCTCAGCTTTGCTGCCTGCTCGTTGCTTTGTTCCCCCACAGCAGCTGGGTTGGTGCTGGCTCTCCAAGCCTCCCAGGATGGCTGTGCCACACAAACCTGGGGCTCGGGGGTGTCCTGGCACACGAGGTGACGTGGGTGACAAGGACACGGGCTGGCACCAGGCTGGCACCTGTGAGCTCTCCTGTGAAGCACTCAGCACGCTGATCCCGATTTGTGCCCAGATTTACGGGGACGCAGTGATAATTCCCACCTCCCAGAAATACAGAAGAGTTTGGGAAACATTTCTAGCGGCGTTCTGGTGAGCTGGGTGTGTGAGCCCGAGCCTGGGCTGTGCCTGGGCGGGAGCGGCAGCAAAGGCGCAGATTCCCCGTGCAAATCATCGAGAAAAGGCGGCGATATCCAGGCAGGGGGAGTTCCCGTGGCCTGGAGACTGAAGCAGGAATCCGACACGGGCACTGGGGACTGCAGGCTGTGCTCGATATCCTCCCACCACGGATCCGGATTCATTTTTAATGAAACGCTTTTTGCTACAATCCTACAGCAGCCCCAAATGGTGGCAGACAAGAGGACGCCAGGTGGAAGAGCCGCTCCCTCCCCTCCTGCTTCCCGAGCCCCCTGCCAGGGAAAACCCCGGGACAGCTGCGGGGACAGCGGGGACAGGGCGGGCAGGGACCCCGGGCGGGGCTGGGGCAGGGGTGGCCGCAGGAGCGGGGCCAGCGCGGGGCAGGGACACCGGGCTGGGACACCGCAGGAGCAGTGGCAGCGCGGGGCAGGGACACCGGAGGGGCAGTGAGGCAGAGGAAGGAGGAAGGTGCCTGTGCCCTGAGGAAGGGCAGCCCTGTCCCTCGACCTGTGCCCGTCGCGGTGCCACAGCCCGCGGGGTCCGGCTGAGGCCGGGGGTGCTGGTGGCATCTGCTGGTGGCATCTGCCTTACAGACCGGGCACGGGTGGCACTGTGGTGGCACTGTGGTGGCATCTGCCTCACAGACCGGGCACGGGTCACACTCTGGTGGCATCTGCCTTACAGTACAGGCACGGGTGGCACTGTGGTGGCACTCTGGTGGCACTCTGGTGGCACTCTGGTGGCACTCTGGTGGCACTCTGGTGGCACTGTGGTGGCACCCTGCCTTACAGAACACACATCCCTGCCCGGCTTTGGCTGCCCCGGAGCGTGGCAGCCGTGCAGGGCTCACTGGTGGCTGCCAGCCCTGTGGGATGGCCTCTGTGTGGCCGCACTGGGGACACTGGAGGAGGCAGTGTCCCCTCCCTGGCACGCCCGGCCTCGCTGGGCCCTGTGCCCGCAGCGCTCGGGCTGGGCGGTGCTGCTGACGAGTTACTGCCCGCCTGAGGGACCCCGGTGACACAGGCAAGGTCACCCAGGGACCTCCACAGTGCCATCCCCAAACGGAAATGTCATTTTTTATTATTCAGAGCTGATAGAGGGCTCGGAACGAAGGCAGCTGAAGGCTGGGGGAGCTTCAGCTCGGAAAGCCCGGGCCTGGCTCCCGGCCCTGTCCCCCACACAGCGGGCTCGGAGCCCCTCGGAGCCCCCAGGCTCCTCCTCGATGGCTGCGGCCGCTGGCCGGGGGCTGCCGGCCCTGGGAGACAGCAAAGAGGGGTCCGGGAGGGTGTGAATAGTTTGGAGCCCCAATTCCAGGGGTCCTGGAGGATGTGGATGGGTGGGAGCCCCAATTCCAGGGATCCAGGAGGGTGTGAATAGGTGGGAGCCCCAAATCCAGGGGCCTGGGAGGGTGTGGGTGGATGAGAGCCCCAATTCCAGGGATCCAGGTGGGTGTGGGTGGGTGGAAGGCCCAATTCCAGGGCCCAGGGGGGTGTAATAGGTGGGAGCCCCAATTCCAGGGTTCTGGAAGGGTGTGGGTGGGTGAGTGCTGGGAGCTGTGCAGGTGCTGCTCCCCGCCAGCCCCTCACCTGCCCGGGCTGCAGGGGAGCTGCAGGAGGGAGGGGCCCTGCAGGGACCCCCAGCCCTGAGCAGGGACCCCCAGCCCGGAGCAGGGACCCCCAGCCCTGAGCAGGGACCCCCAGCCCTGACCAGAGACCCCCAGCCCGGAGCAGGGACCCCCCAGCCCTGAGCAGGGACCCCCAGCCCGGAGCAGGGACCCCCAGCCCTGAGCAGGGACCCCCAGCCCGGAGCAGGGACCGGGGCTCGGCTCTCGTTCCCCGTTCCCTGTTCCGGCCGCGGCAGCCCCGGGGCTGGAATCACTGGCGTTCCTGGATGCAAATGAACGGGGTTCGGTCCAAATTGCATTTCCTCTCCTAGCACGGAGTATGACGGCACATTAAAGCCTGTAATATTCCGCTGCTGCTCTTTTGCATGATTTTTTAATTAAAAAACTATGGAGTAAACAAACATTCTGCTCTGGAGTAGCCCTGCAGAGACCCATCCAGAAGCGCATTCACAGCCCTCCACTTTTTCAAGAAAGTTTATATCTTAACAAAAAAAAATAATAGTAATATCACCCACCCTAACAGTTAGTATTGGGTAAAAGTTTGAAGTGAAAGGCAGCTGGCAACCTTCTCCAGCCCGTGAAATGATATTAACATTTTATTATTCTAAGGTGAGCTTTTTGAAACGGAATTTTAAATGTTACCCTGCTGTTCCAGAACACAAAAACCTTTAATTTTATGCAAATGAACAGCGAGGAGCTGAGCGCCTAATGTAAACGAACACTTTCTTTGTAGGAGAGGTTGGAAGGGAAAAAAAAAAAAATTCCCAGGGATTCTTTAATTGCTGTCTGAAATTATGTAAATCCCAGCGCTAGGCAGAACGCAATTATCCCGTGCCCCTCTCTGCCAGCATTGCTAATGTCTAACAAAATATCGGTGGGTGACATTTAGTCGAGGTAATGCAAATGAGAATTAATTTTTTTTCCAAGACAAAGGGCAGCTAAAAGATCACCTCGTTCCTGCGCGGAGGGGGCAGAGCGGGGGCCGGGGGCACCGGGAACCGGGGCGTGCGGGGCTGGGGGCAGCGGGACCCAGCCCAGAGCCCGGCAGCGCCGCTTTCTCTTTTATTTCTTAGCGGGATGGAGCCTGGGGAGCGGAGCGGTGATGGGGAAGGGGGGGGAAGGTTGATTGTTTGTTTTTCTTTTTAATTCATGGTCATCCCAGCCCGAGGGCAGGGTGGGAACCGTGATTGAAACCCACTAATGGCTCTGGCTGGTGGTGGGCAAAGGCGGCAGTGATTTATCACCTCCCCGTGCTGATAACTAGCAATAATTCTATTAAATATTCAGAGTGAGGCTCTCGCAACACAATTATCAAACGGGGTTTGTTAGTGCAGAGATGCTCCTGGAGCACAGAGAGGGGCTGCGGGTGCAGGGAAGGGGCTCCTCTGCAGAGGACAAAAGCTGCCCACCGTGTCACCCCAGGCTGGGGGACAGCTCACCCTGCTCAGGGGCTGGGGGTGGCCCCGGATCCTGCAGGATAAACCAGGGAAGTCACAGGGGGATCCTCCTCCTTTTCTCTTTTTAGTTTCCTTTTGATTCTCGCATTTCAGACTCTCTCTGTTCCAGAGGCCATCAGAGCCTGTGACTCTGCCAACCTTTTAAATGGAGAAGGGAATCCCCGTGGAAGCTGAGGCGAGGCAGGGCAGGGCTGTGTGAAGAGGGATGAAGGACACGGATGCTCAGAAGGCTCCAGATCAGGGTAAGAAGTGCTGGCGGAATTATCCTTTGAAATGTACACTTCGCAGGAAGGCCCCAGGGATCATCAGGCTGAGGAGCTGGGCTGAGTTGCACCATCTGCTCGGGATTTAGGACAGGCAGAGCTGTGAAAATATGAATTAAAAGTACGGAGCAGCAGGAAATACTTTCCCCCTGCCCCACATTTTGGAAGTTGTGCCCAGCAGAGCCGGGTGGCTGGTGCCACTCTCTGCTGTTCCTGTGGCAGGGCTGGTGCCCACCCCACACACCAGCCCTGCCCGGGGGCTTTGCTGCCGGGCACAGCCGCACCTGAGCGAGGCTGCTCGGGCACAGCCGCAGGTTTTGAGTTCAGCTCTTGCTGTGTGTGATGTGGGGCTGTGCTGGCAGCAGGCAGGGCCGGTGCCCACACACCCAGGGGCTCTGATGGTGAGTTTAGGAGCTCCAGGAATGGATGTGTCATCTGTTTCTCGTTGCATTCCCTTTCCGGTGAGTCGCTGAAGCCGGTGTGCCGAGAAATGCATTCCCTGAGACCGCAGCACAGCACCAGCCTGCCCAGCCCCTCACAGTCCTGCCCGCAGGGACCGAGCAGGGTGAGGCGGTGCAGCCGCAGGCAGGAGCTGTCCTTCACCTGCAGGACCAGACAGAGGCCGTGCTCGTCCTCTGAAAATTTATAATCTTTATAATCCAAGATTTAGACTCTTCAAAGCTTTATGCCTGTCTTTAACCTGTAGCATATGCATAGTCTCAATGGGATTTCTCATCTGCTAAGAGTTAAGCGCGCACATAAATCTCCGCAGGCCGGGGCCCAAGGCATTCCCCGGCACACGCATTCCTGCACTCACGCGTCACGGAGCAGCCCCGGGCACCCGCACGCCGAGCCCGGGCCGCCAGCTCCGCAGCGTTCGGGGGCGGCGCCCTCCTGATACCACCTCTGGCAAAGCCGCTCCCCGTGCCAGCATCTCCGGGGAGGGGAGCGGGGACAGCCGGGGCTGAGCCGAGCAGGAGCGGCCGTGCTCAGCGTTTGAGGCAGAGCAGAGCTCAGGAACTCACCGCTGCCATGGGAAGGGAAGCGTGCTGGAGGCTGGTGGTGCTGCAAGGCTCTCCCTTGCCTCCCTCCCCGTGGTGTGGCCAGGGCAGCGTGCGAGGACCCGGGGCAGCGTGTGCAGCTGCTCTGCTCCAGCCCAGCTCATCCAGTGCAGCCCACACTTCCTCTGCTCAGGCACTCCCGTGTGCATCTGTCACCACGTGCTATCGAGTCTGCTTTATTTTCACCAGTGCAGCTGCTCCAGTGTGACCAGAGTTAAGCTGATGTGAGAAAACAGCAGATTTTTTGCAGATTGGTACAACTGGTAAAGTGCAGCCACAGTTCATCCTCCTGACAGACCGTGCTTATGGGGTGATTGAAAGTAGCAGCACAGGTTTTTTGGGGCCTGGGCTATTGGATTCACTGCAGGAATCTCCAAGTTTTCATTTCCATGTTGTAATTTCTGCCATCAAATGACAAAAAAAGAGGGAATACACTTCACATTTTAAATCATGCTGGTGAATCCCTTTTTTCTCCTCATGTAATGTTGTTTTAAGTCAGGTGATGTGACCTTCCACTAAACTCTTTCCATTTCATATCTGGTGTTTTCAATGGGAACAGATAAGACCTCTTTCATTTGGGGTTAGAAAATCTAGGCAAAGCCATTAAGTGAGCAGCAGCATTTCATAAATGCCTTGCATTCTGCAGCATTCCCTTTTCTGAGGGCAGAATTGCATTCATTTCCCTAAAGCCTCACCTGCCCAGGCAGGCAGCCGTGCTGGGGTCAGCTGCTATTTGTCAAAGCAGGCCCCCGGCAAAGCGCTGAGCGCAGCACGGCACCCTCTGAACTGACCCGGGCACTCAGCCTTTCTGGGAAATATTTATGGAAAGGTCAGCAAATGCTTTGTGACAGGACGCTGGCACGTCCCTAACCCTCTCGTCTCCCTCGCCCACGTGCCAGGCACGGAGCAATCCGGGGCTGGAGCAATCCGGGGCTGGAGCTCCCTACGCTGCCACTGCCTCCTCTGGGTCACAGGAACGCCACTGCGAGCCCCTGTGCTGGGGATGTGTGTCTGGCCATGCCCCACCTGCTTCCAGATGATTCCTGCATCAGCCAGATGATCTCCTTGTGCACCCACACACCGGGGTTGTGCTGTGGGAAGCAGAGCCCCTCTCGCCCTGCCCTGCCCGGCCTGGCCGCAGCCCCTGACCCGCAGTCCCCATCTCTGTGTCACCCTGGGAGCTGGGCAGGGATGAGCAGCCCCTGTCAGTGCAGAGGGCTGTGAGGAGGCAGCACGGTGTGGGTGACAGCAGGATGGCTCCGTGCACGGACCGTGGCAGCACCAGCTGCCTCCTCCTGATGGCACCGGGGACCTCCTGCTCCAGAGCCAGCTGCACTTCCCATCCCACTGCCGGTGGTTTCTGGATCAAACCTGCTTTGCTGTGCTTGCTGTGACCGTGCCCAGGCTGCCCCAGCTCCCAGCACTGCTGCCCTGGCTGCTGGCTCCATCTTTGCCTCCCGTCCCACTGCCAGCAGTGCCAGCGACCCAACCTGGCAGCTCCTACCTGTGAGCAAACAGACAGACAGACAGACAGACAGACAGAGCAGCAGCAGGAACCAATCCCTCTAAAGAGATTTACCAGCTAGAAAGTTTCTTGTGAGAAAATAGAGCAGCTAGGAGCACATGGTCCTGAGAAGGAAACAGGCTTACATCCCTGAGCCCTCCTGCCCCGGAATGGCCGGGGCTGCTAAGCAGATCAGAGCAAAACCCTCCCGGAGCTGGGTAATTCCGCCTCTTCCTGGTAATCCCCTAACGCCGCTAATGGGGAGTCTGGCAGGAGGGAGCTGGGGTGGGAAAGCACCGCACCTCCACACACATGGCAGATTAAAGAGGGCTTAATCACAGAGCAGCCACAATGTGCACTCTGTGACATTATTCCTCTGAAATAAAATTTTACATACAGCCTATCTGAGAGCAGCACAAATAAATACTTTTAAAAAAATCTATGATTACTGTAGGGTTTTTTTTAAATTTTATTTTATATTGGTGGCTGAGTTCTGCTCTTGCTCCAAAGGATTAGAGGGATAATTCCATTACAATTTAGTAACAAGATTAAAAGAGCCAGTTATCCATTTATGGGGGTCTATGGAAACGAGCAGTGGCTGCTGGAGGTCTCGGGCTCGGGGTAGGTGTATCACTCACAGCACAGACACATCCAAATCAGGTTAAGGCACAGGCAGGACAAACCCGAGGTGAAAAGGTCTCTGGGGCCACCTGTCCTGGCTTTACTGGGACAAGTGCTCAGGGGTTCACAGGGTGAAAGGGCACAGATGGGGAGATGTCCTGGTGTGAAAGGTCATGGAGCAAAGGAGAAAGGAAGAACAAGGAGTGCTCTGGAGACAGAATTCCTTAGAGCAGGGGTTGGGACACCAGGGTTTTGGCATCTGTCCTATTGCCACAGCTGGGAGAGGAATTTGAGACAGCCTCCATAGCAAATTTAGTTTGTCCTTTTCAGGAGCAAATTCCAAAATCCTTGAACACTTTTTTCTACAAATTCTCTGTGATTTTCTGTCTGAAAATGAGCATGGTAGAATGTGCACACACAGGAGGTGTGGGGGAAGGAAGCTCTTTAGCCGTGTCCATCAGTGCCCTGGGAATGCCCTGGCAGTGCTGGCCCAGCTCTGCCCCACAGCTTGGAAACCACCCCCAGGAAAATAACATTCCTGTCAGGCTGCATGTGTGGGACTGGCATGACACAGCCAGGGTTAGGAACCGGCCATCATAACATTGTTGTGTGCATCCTCTGTACTGATTAACTGATTAATTGATATTTAATTGATTGCACTGTCAGAGCAGGACTTTAGCATGTGCTGATTGTCTCACTGGCTGTTGCTAACGAGGCTGAAGAGCATTAATATAAATCCATAGGATTCATGCTTGCAAAAGATGCAGGAACTGCTTTGGAGGCAGCAAAGTTCATGGTTCATGGAGAGCAGTGATCAGTCACACTCAGCAAGGTTCTCCTTGCTTTTAAAATGATTGTTGAGAGAAGTTTAAATTTAGCAGATACCTGGGGCTGTCCTCACTTGCCTGTCCCAGCACGGCACTGTGCTCTGCACCCTTGGGAAGCTCCTCTGGTGCCATGGTTGTCCCGGGACACGGATGATCCAAGGGCAGCCTTGGTCAGCTGGAACAGCCATGGCTGTGCCCTGGGTGCCCGAGGCAGCTCTGGGGGGAACACAAACCTTCAGCCCTGGTGGTGGCTGAGCCCCATCCCTGAGGGTGGCCCTGTGCCCACACAGGGCCAGTTTGTTTTTCATCAAGAGCTTCTTTAAGGCCTCTCAGTGCAGAATTACAACCTGGGCCAATCTGTCCTGTTCTCAAACCAGCCCTTCATGGCCTTGTTTTGGTGGAATTTATGGGTGTTTGGGTGAAACGTTGGGAAACCAGACAACACAAACATGGAAGCAGTGTCTGGAGCAGTGCCAGCTGTGGGACACGGCTCTGCCCGCGCTGTCCCCCACAGAGCAGGGCACAAGGACCGGGGAGGGGCAGAGCCACCGGCAGGGCCACCGGCAGGGCCACCGCCAGAGCCACTGCCAGAGCCACCGGCAGAGCCACCGGCAGAGCCAGCGGGTGCTCCCGGCCGTGTCAGGGTGAGGGGCCGAATGTGCAATCGGAACCGTGAAAGGCACAACACATCCTGGTTTTAAACACGCGGATTGAGTGTCCTGATGCTCCCCGGAGCAAACCGCTGGAGGGAGATCTCCGTGAGGAATTTGAAGGGACGTGGAGGTTTCCAGAAGAGCCACCAGACAGTCACAACCACGCTGTCTCCCCGGATTAATTTAACGTCCACTCCAATCACTGACCTCACGCTCCGAACGGGACCGAACCTGGGAACAGATGGATTTTCCTATGCGACGTGACAGCGGCGGTCGGGCCCGCAGTGAGTTTGGGTTCACTTATGGAAACGCGATTTTGGGATCACTTATCGAGATGCTTTGGAAAAGAAACCGATGGCTGAGCCCCGGGACGGTCAAAACCCGGGCGGGGCCAGGGGAGCGAGGGGAGCGGGAGCTGCGGGGAAACGGGCGGGGCGACACCGAGGGACAGGCGGCGGGACCCGGCGTGCCGGGGCAGCGGGAGGAGTGGGAGGAACGGGAGGAGCGGGAGGAGCAGGGGCTGCGGGAGGAGCCGCCGTGCCGGGGCTGCGGGAGGAGCAGGGGCTGCGGGAGGAGCCGCCGTGCCGTGCAGCGGCAGCGGGGCCCACGGGCCGATGCTACCCCCTGGTGACCGGCGCGGCGGCTCCGCTCGGCTCCGGGCCGAGCACGGGAGCCCCTGGGGCAGCCGTCGGGGCAGCGCTCGGGCTCTCCGCGGAGGCAGCCGGGGGAAGGGCCGGGGGAGGCCGTCCTGCCCGCCCCGGGTGCCCCGGGTCCCCCACACCGCCTCGGAGCGGGGCTGGGCCGGGACATCCCCGCTCCTGCACGGCGCTGCCTTGCACTGCTCACTCTGTGCATCTTGTTAATGAAAAGCATGGATGTAATTTCAATTAAAGATAATTACATATTTAAACTTAACATTAAATTCTGCACTAAAACAAAATTACATGAAATCTCAGTGTGCAGCCGTGCTGCACGGCAGCGGGCGAAGGAACCGAGGAAGGAAATGCTTCAGAGCGAGCCGATCCTTCCCACAGATCTGTTCCCCTTCCTCAAATCCAGTCTGTTCCCACATTTGGCATTCGGAGGCAGCTGCTCTCTCCTGCCTGTGGTGGGCAGGCCCCGTGCTCAGCCCCTGCGGCCGGGACAGTGCCCGGACCCATCTCACACCCCTGGGGATGTGTGGCAGGGCTGGCAGGGGCAGGAGGGAGCTGCTGGCAGGGGCAGGAGGGAGCTGCTGGCAGGGGCAGCAGGGAGCTGCCGGCAGGGGCAGGAGGGAGCTGCTGGCAGGGGCAGCAGGGAGCTGCCGGCAGGGGCAGGAGGGAGCTGCTGGCAGGGGCAGCAGGGAGCTGCCGGCAGGGGCAGGAGGGAGCTGCTGGCGGGGGCAGGAGGGAGCTGCTGCCCCACCGCAGGCGCTGCCTCAGCCCCACAGCCAGCCCTCAGCGGGCTCCCACAGCCACGGCTGCAGCTGGATAAACTCTGGAGTTAATCCTGGCTCAGGGCCCCGAGGAAAGTTTGAAAAGTGTTTTGAATTAGTGAGGAAAAACACAGTTCCCAGACTACTGATTTTCTTTTTTTTTTTTTTTTTTTTTTTTTTTTTTTTTTTTTTGTGAAATCCAAGAAACCTGTTGGCTTCAAAAGCAATTTTTGAAAATTGAAAACTTTCTGATTATTCTTTATAATTTCCCCTCTAACCCCAAACATGACATAGCACTATTCCAAAGGCAAAAGCTTTTGTTTTCTGTCCCCCAACACACTTGCAGAGCCCTTGGCTTCTCTCCTTGGGCAGTTATTTTCCAGCCCTAGAAGATGCCTGTTCCTCAGTGAACATCAGGAAGGGATGATTTGCCACTGGAGCTGCAGGATTTCCCTGTTTCTCCATGGACATGGCAAACACAGAGGGCAGCACAGAGGGCACGGCAGCCACCACGCATGGCACAGCCAAGCTCCAGCACCGGGGCTTCTCCTCCTCTGTTAAATGATTGCAGTTACCAAGCACTGACAAGTGCCATCAAAATTTATTAGCCAGCATAAAGTTTTATTTAAGGGATGCCTGGAGATTTAGTGGGCTCTGCAAGTCCTTCCTCAGGCCGGCTGTGTCACCTTTGATAACTGCTGTGCAGGGCTGGGGGTGGCCCTGGGTGTCCCTGCTCCTGCTGCCCATCCCTGGGCCCCTCTGCAGCCCCCTGGCACTCCTGCCCCACATCCCAGCACTGCCGGGGGCACCCAGTGCTGTCAAAGGAGCTCCTCTGGCAATTAATCAGTTTGGCAATCGTGAAATACACGACATGAGTACTGGAGTTTAAATCCCGACCTCACTAATGGTTTACTACCCCCTAAATCCCCCTTCGTGTTATTTAACTTTTAAACCCAAGGAATATTCCAAATCAAAGAGGCTCTGTGTCACGCTTAGTCCATCTGAGAGAGGCTGGAATTAACATCCCTTCATGGCTCGACAGTGCCTGCCACGCAGAGCCACCACTTGCTCCTCATTAATATTTATGATGGAGAGAGAAAGTTGCATAAATCTTGGTTGATACTTAATTAAACCCCACTTCTTTTGATTTCTCTCGGCTTCACCCAGTGCAGCTCATCCCACACGGCACAGCTGGGCACGGGTGGTGGAACCCACGGGGTCAGTGGGGATTGGTGCCCCCCCACTCTGTGTCAGTGCCACCAGCTGCCTTTGTCACCCAGGCCAGGCCAGCGTGGCTGCAGGACAGACTGCCAAAGCCCCCAGGGCTGTGTGAGCAGGGACTGGCACAGCACGGCACGGCACAGCCTGGCCCCAGCCCTCCTGCCTTGGCTTATCTGCATCTGGTGTCTGATCTGAGCCCCGTCCATAAGCAAACAGTTAGCACAGGGCTGACATATCTGTGATACGATGATCATAGCCAGGAAGCAGCTTGACCCCCAAAGGCTCCTGTGAACAGGCAGGATTGACACTTTACATTGACTTTGCTTCAGGCTTATCAACAAATCTCAGCCAGTTTTATTAAGGAGCCGCGTGTGGGACACGCCAGGCTCAGACAACTTCATTCAGCACGGCTCAGGCACCAGCCAGGGCTCAGCTCACTGCTCCTGTGTGTGCTCTGCTGTCTCTGTGCTCACTTTGCTGCTGGGTTTAACTTCACAAAAGCCACTCGTGGTTTCTGTAAAAGCCCATGGAGTTTCCTGGGCCTTTCATGAGGAGAAGAGCAGGTTGGGGCTGTGGTTGGGGACATGGGGAGTGCTGGCAGTGGGGCAGGGACATCCTGGCATTCCTGAGGGCCTCAGCCCCACAGCCCCAGCTGCTGGGTAAGGCACTTGTGTCTCTGCAGAGCTCTGAAACCTGTCCTGAATTACATCCCCAGGAAACCCTGAATCCTAAAATCCCACTCAAAACCCAGCCAAAGCTGCTTGGGCAATGCTGACTTTTCTAAACTGGTTTCCTTGTTTCAGTCCCTATTTTTTTAGCTCAGTTAAATATGTATGTCACATTCTTAGCAGGACAAGGGGACTGGGGCAGGGTCCACTGGATGAGAATCAGGGCAGCAAGCAGCCAGCAGGATACACTGCTCCAAGGCATCCTTTGGTAATTATGTCTCTTTTTACTCATGCAAATTTTATCAATATTATTTATATATTCAAAGCCATTTATAAATAATATATACATTTATGCTAAGGTAATTGCCTCAACTAGATTATTTGTCCCAGTTTTTATTGTCTATCCTGATGCTGAATATTAAAAGTGTGTTTTTTGGTCTGCACTGGTGGCTCAGCAGTGGCTGTCTCCCCATGGGGACAGAACCTCTGCTCCAGAGGGTCTGCTGGGAGGAGCAGGCAGAGGATGGTGTGGAGAGAAAGGGCAGGGACAGGGGAAGGATGACAGGGAGCTGGTGGCTGTCCCGACAGGCTGGCGCCAGCCCCTCTGCCTGGGCTGCTGCAGCCACCCCAAGCCCCCCACGGGTGGCTCCTGTCAGAGGGACAGGGCTCCAGGGGTGCCTCAGGAAACTGGTCCCGGTATTGTTCACATCCCGTCCCACCTTCCACCTCTTCACTTACCAAAACTTGACATTGCAATGAAAAAAGATTAGGAGCATTGACAGGCCTGCAAAGGTGACAGCTACAAAGAAATATGGAGCAATCACGTTGTCAGAGTGCCTATTAGGAACCCAAAAACCTCGCCTCTCCTGCATAAGCACAAGTGATTTATTGCCCAGCACAGTTCATGAACTCATCAGTGGTTTTGCATGGAGAAGAGATGGATTTTCTTTCAGCTGTTTATGGTGTGAGTAGACTGTCCTGGAAGTTATTGTTTGATTTTATCAGCCAGCAGCGCTGGCTGGGTGAGCTGAGGGCAGAGCTGGCTCCCCAGCAAGCAGCCAGAACTCTCCGGAGGATTGGAGGAGCTGCCCTGGCACTTCCCGGGAATTCCCGGCACGGCCCTGCCTGGGCTGAGCCTGTCCCTGACGAGGATCCTGTTCCTGCAGAGCCCGGAGAGCCGAGGCGTGCAGCATTTTCTGGCTGTCCCAGGGCACGGCGCACGGTCCCACGCAGCGGTGTGGCACACGGGCAGCTGCCCCAGCGCACCCTGCAGCTCCGCGGGCAGCGCTCGGCTCCTGGGCTGCCCAGGAAAGGGCTGGAAGGGTTTGAGGATGCGGCCTCACCTTCCTGACAGCCCCGTGCTTGTGTTACACATTTAAACGTATCCTCCCCCCTGGGATTGCGGGAATGCGCCTTGGACGCCCTGGGAACAGCTGTGGTTTATGTCGATTTTAAAGGTGAACTTTCATGCTCAGTGAAATTTTAAAAGCAGCTGATTTACACATGAATCCACTTCAGGCGAGTGTCGATGTAGCTGTTTGCCTTCCCTAATGGTTTGTGACTGAGGAGCTGGGCTGTAAACAAGCGGCTGCCGAGCGGAGCAGCGCTGCCGGCCCGGGGGCAGCCCCGGACCCTGCTGGCCTGGCCAGAGACCGCTGCTGTCCCCACCTTGTCCCCGGGCCTGCGGACACAGCTCCAGCAGGGTGCTCGGCATGTCTCAGAGCCAGGTGAGAGGGGCAGTGCCAGGTGAGCAGCGGCGGAGGCAGAGTGCGGTACCCGGGGCACCGCACATCTCCTGCCCTGTGCCTGTGTGGTACCCGAGGCACCGCACATCACCTGCCCTGTGCCTCTGTGGTACCCGAGGCACCGCACATCTCCTGCCCTGTGATGCCTCAGCTTTTATATTTTCAGTTTCTGTGCTGCCTGGGGATGAAGCCTCGTATTGGGAACTGTACTGTGCTCCCTCTACGGAGCAGTGAAACAAAACAAATCCATTTCTGCTGCACACCAAGGACAACTTTCAGCCCCAAAACACAAACAAGGATGGACTGAGGGGTGGAACAAGGATGGCACCTCCCGGCCTGGGGCTGGAATTGGACAATTGGACCCCAGTATGCAAATAGACCTAAACTTATAAAATGGCAAAATCTCGTGACTGCGGGGCCATCTTTGCTCCCACTTGCAGCCCACCCTGGGTGCAGCCTTGCGTAGGCTTCTGTAATGCCCAGGGTGGATCCTGGGGACCTTTTAATAAATCCTGATTTTATTCTCTAGTTTTGCCCGGCCTCTGTTTCAGGTCAGCCTTCCCAAGGCAACAGCGGTACCCGAGGCACGGCACATCTCCTGCCCTGTGCCAGCATCCTGCCCGTGCCCTGGGCTCACCACACCCGCAATCCCAGCCAAATCCCACCCGCACCCGGGTCCCCGAGCCACCCTCTCCAGCCCTGACCCTTTAAAGACACTTGATCTTTTTCCTTTAAAAACACAAACTTTAAATGGCTCTGAATAAAATAAAAGAGAGTAACTGAGCTGTGAAGGGTGATGATTGTATTTCTTTCACTTGTAAGAGAGACCTTTATAACTCTCTGGGGAGGAAAAAACAATAATGGTCCTTCATGGATGAAGTGTTCTAAATATGGTGTATATTTTTTAAAATACCAGTTCTACAGTTATTGAAACAAATTATTGTTAAATGCATTTGCAGCATAATAACTGTGCTAATTTGCTGATAAAAAGCATCCAGCGTTAAACCCCCCATACATTATTTTGTCATTAGCATTTGTTAGCTCCTCGTAGGTATTTTCAGACAGAAGGCTTTGTTCTGTATTTAGCACAAGGGCCCGTTTCCGCTCTCCCCTCCCGCTGGGAATTGCATGTGCGCACAATTGCAGCTCTTTTTTAAAACTTCATGTTTAAAAATGGAAAATTTATTTCATTTCATTAATGGGTGGAGGGAGGAAGGGAGAGGAGGAAGGAAGGTGCGTGATTTAGTGAGCGCCGTGTCACGAGTGGTGTCAGCACCCAGAGCAGCGGAGCCGGGCTGGGAGCGGGGCACAGACCCCCGGCAGCGCCCCTCGGGGGGATGGCACCGCCTGGGGCTGTGCTGAGCCCTGTGCCGGGGGGGATTGGGGGTCCTGGCCAGCTCCCGGCAGTCAGGGGCCACCAGGGCACCCTGCCGGTGGGGGCTGCAGGTGGGGCACACAGCAAAGCTGGACTCAGAGTGGGAAAAGGGGCTGAGAGCTGCGGTGCGCACAGGGCAGCTCCAGGGGTGGGAAGAGGCCAGCACGAGGCTGCAGTGAGGGATCCGTCCCGGCCCAGCACGGCTGTCGGTGCCCTCGGCACCCCTGGGAGGCGGGCAGGGCCTGGGGCGGCGGGAGCGGACAGGGGGTGGTGTAGGGCAGGGTGTGCCAGATGGGAGGTGCACGAGGGATGGAGATGGGGGCAGCACGGGGAGGGGGCCGGGGGCGGTGGTTGGTGTGGGATGGTGGGTGTGGGCAGAGCGTGGTGGCAGCGGGTGTGGGATGGTGGCTGGTGGGGTGGTGGGATGGTGGGATGGTGGGCTGGGGGTGGCAGCGGGTGTGGGATGGTGGGATGAGGGAATGATGGGATGATGGGATGGTGGGCTGGGGTCCGGGGGCAGTGGTGGCAGGTGTGGGATGGTGGGTGTGGGCAGGGCGTGGTGGCAGGTGTGGGATGATGGGATGATGGGATGGTGGGTGTGGACAGGGGGTGATGGTGGGATGGTGGGATGGTGGGATGATGGGATGATGGGATGGTGGGATGATGGGCTGGGGTCCGGGGGCAGTGGCAGCGGGTGGGATGGTGGGTGTGGGCAGGGGGTGATGGTGGGTGTGGGATGGTGGGATGATGGGATGGTGGGATGATGGGATGGTGGGCTGGGGGTCCAGGGGCGGTGGCGGCAGGTGTGGGATGATGGGATGATGGGATAATGGGTGTGGGCAGGGGGTGGTGGTGGCTGTGGGATGCTGGGTGTGGGCAGGGGGTGATGGTGGCTGTGGGATGGTGGAATGATGGGATGATGGGATGATGGGATGGTGGGTGTGGGCAGGGGGTGATGGTGGCTGTGGGATGGTGGAATGATGGGATGATGGGATGATGGGATGGTGGGTGTGGGCAGGGGGTGATGGTGGCTGTGGGATGGTGGGTGTGGGCAGGGGAGGGCGGTGTGGGCAGGGAACGGCTGGTGGGTGGGTGGGCACAGCGTGGCTTGGGAGCAGCCACCAGCGGTCGGGGGGGGGGGTTTCCAGAGCCACCGTTGCCATAGCAACCCTGCTCCGATCATATCATCGCCAGGAAAAAGCAGCTTTATTATCAACACAGATCTTCCCAAATTAACCCTTGTGTGGCCGCTTGGCTCCGAGGTGGTGCTGGCCCAGCCGGGGGCCCGCAGCCACCCCTGCCTTGCTGGGCTGCGGTGGGGCTGGGCTGGGCTGGGCTGGGCTCCCCGCTCTGCAAACACAGAACCTGCGCCCTCCCACCGCCGTGGGAGTGCTGGAGCATCCCTGGGGGCCCTTCCAATCACAAACATTTATTGTTGGCCGTGAGAGGATCAGAACTCCAGGGCATCCATCTCGGCGGTGTGGGAGCCGTGACAGATGGAGCAGGTGGAGGGAGGAGCAGGGAGCTCGGCTCCCAGCCCGCTTACCCCACCAGGCTCTGCAGAAAGCAGGAGATATATATTTCCCCCCTGAAAAATTACTGCTAATTCTCTGTACAAATGTTCCCTGACCCTTCCTGTGGCCTCCAGATGCATCCATGAGGGATAAATAATGGAAATGAGCAGCGGGGAGGGGGTCAGAGTATGACACTGCAGGCACCACAGGAGGGGCGTGCTGGGGGTGTTTGGAGCTGCCCCTCACCTCGTGGGGACCTCACACCCACTCCCTGCCTGCACACACAGCCCGACCCTCCTGAATGGCTGCAGACAGAAAGCCTGGGACAAATCAATTAGATTGCTACTGTATATTGATTAATAATACCCATGGCTATAAAAATATAATTGATTGCCTGAAGAAGAGCAGAGGTAATGTAGGGACCAGACAGAAAACCTGTCTGAAGAGTGATCAATACTTGCATTCAGGAAACTCGCCCAGGAGTGTAATTGGACAAAGCAGAACTTGGGCCAAACTGAGCACCAGGAAAATGCTTTTGCTAACAACCAGACACCAGGAAGCTCGCAGGACTGGCTGCACCACTCCTGGGAGAGATATAGCCATAGCTCCAGTAACACGTCCTGTTTTCATGTCTTTTGGTGAAGGATGCAAAATTGAAAACTTTGTTTTCTCAGCCAGCCTGAATGCTGCCACTGCACTGAGCATCCTCCCAGTCAGGACAGCCCCAGGCCTCCTCCAGAACATGAAAATCTTAGGGACCTTTCCCAGCTGTTTCTGAGTGTTGGCCACGTTTCACTGCTAGCACAGGGCTGCTCTGGTTGTTTCTGTGGGAGGTGCTGTCCAGCCCGGTGCCAGGCACACCCCAGCCTCACAGAGGGCAGCGTGGTTAGCAAAGGCACACAGCCAGATTACAAAACGCAATGAAATACTTAAAAGCTGCCCTCCAGACTAAAGTAAATCAGACATGACTTTGACAAGGTGAAACCAAAGTGATGAAACCAATCCATTGTGCTTGGGGAATCGATCTCCCCGGCAGGGAGTAGAGAGGCCATCGATTCACAGCCTCAGCAGTCAGGAATGTCAAGCTGCCTGATCTAAATTTCTATATGCATCACTCCAGATTAAATGATGGAGGAACACGTGTGCAGGCATCCCCTCGCCCAGCCTAACCTCACCAAGCAGCACCAGCACAGAGCTGCCAGGCCGAGAGGTGACACACAGCTCTTGTCACTGCCTCATGGCAGCAGCAGGTGCGTGGCTGGCTCTTGTTGGACCTCCACAGAGCAGACCCCAAACAGCACTGAGAGCCACAGGGGCTGCTGTGAGGGGAGCCCCCTCTGCAGTGGGGCCGGGTGGGTGCAGAGGCCCCGACCCCTGCACCTGCCCGAGTGTGGGGAGGCTGCACTACTGCTCAAGCCAGTGCAGTAATTAAGATTTCATTCTTAAAAATTAAATATTTATCTGCAAACATGATCTCCCCTGGCTGCGAGAAGCCTGGGCCTGCCTCAGCACGGGGGGCTGAGGGCTGTCCCCAGCCCGGGACGGGGGTCTGGCCCATCACGGTGACACCGCGCTGGTGGGGCTGGCGCTGCCGGCCGCTCTGTCACTGTCAGACCCAGCGAGGCCATTAGTTTTGTCAGTGTGAGAATAAAGAGCCGTCTCTGGGGAGAGATGGAAAAACTCGATCCAGCTCCCAGCAGCCCTGAGGGGGTTGTGTTTTACCATTTCTTTATGACTTACCAGCTGGAACATGAGCAGGCTGAGCCGACGCGAGTGGCAGGACCATTTTCTGCTTCCAGCTCCCACCGGGAGCCTGTGACAGAACATCAGGGACCAGTGCGGGAAGCTGAGAAGCTGAGGAACAGATTGAGGGAGGGTGGAGGGAGGGAGGGAGGGAGGGCAGGAGGGAGGGAGGGAAGTTGGTGGTTTTCCATCGTGCCAAATCCGAAACACCTCCGGCACGTGCCTGGCCCACCCCACCCCACCCCACCGTGTGGGGGCTGCTCTGTGCCCCCAGCCTGGGCCAGGACAGGCTCTGCAGGAAAAGGGAGACTCATGGAAAAGGTTCCTCTGCTTGGGGTGCCCTGCAGGCACGTTTGGGTGGGATCCCCTCTCCAGGGCTGCCTCTTGAGCTGCTCTTGGACCAGTCCAGTGCGGGGTGGCAAACTGCTCCCAGTACCCAGCTGGGATGGCTGTGCTCGTGTCATGCATGCAGATCTGTATGCAAATACGTCCTGCCTCTGGACTCACAAAATCACCAGCACCCATCAGAATAAATATGGTTTGCCTCAGCCACCTTTTTTCACCCACCAAGGAGTGAATTGCTATTTTGCAGCAGTTATGGCTCATGACACATTTAACCCTTTCAGTGAAAGGACCCCACTGTACAGAGATGATGAGCTGCAGCACAGCGTGGCTGGGACCCCTGTCCCTAATGAACCAAGCTGCAGGCATCCCCAGACCTTCTCCATGTCACCAAACCTCCTTTTCTTTATTTCCATCGTTTTGCCTGCTTTCACACACAGCTGTGACAGCTCTCAGGGCACCTGTGTGTGTGAGGGCCTGGCCACTCTCTCCCAGGATGGTGCCACCTGGTTCTGGGACACACTGGGACATTTCCAGGGCTGAGCCAGGCGTGCGGGTTGTATTCTTGCCTGTGGGTTCAGCCTCTGGAGGCTCTGCAGAAGTGGCTGGGGAGTTGTCTCTTGAGGAAATGTCCTTTTGGGATCCTTTCTTACAAAACCCGGGGTGCAATGGAGTGGTGAGGAGCAGCAGGCACCTGCCTGAGGTGGGGCTATGGAGCCACTCATGGAGTCTGAAACTCTTGGAGGGGAAACTGCTTGTGATGGACTGGGCAAGCAGGCTGGTATCAGTCCAATAATCCCCCTCATTATTCTCCTGTAAAGCAGGAGAGAAGGCAGTGAGAGGGACAGCTGCTCCCTGGCTGGGCAGTGTGGGGGTTTCCTGCAGCAGATCTGTCAGTGCCACAGGACTGACGGTGCCCACACTCCCTGCCCTGCCTGGCACTGGGTGCTGCCCTGGGACCCCCCAGTGCCCGGGGCTGTGTCCCTGCTCACCCCTCAGCCCTGGACACAGAGCCCTGACCACCCCAAGGGGCTGCCCTGGGACCCCCAGTGCCCGGGGCTGTGTCCCTGCTCACCCCTCAGCCCTGGACACAGAGCCCTGCCCACCCCGAGGGGCTGCCCAGGAGCTCAGCCCTGGCCCCAGGAACACTTTCAGCCAGCTCTACAAAAAAACCAAGGCTTGTATAAATAATGAGTTCCCAGGTTGGTAAGAGCTTCTAAATTATTTGCTTCTTTCCAACCTCACAAAATCCATTTGCAGTTATTTGCAGCAATTCCGAGCAAGACACAGACTCTGAACAGCCCGGGAAAAGGAAGTAATCCTGGCACATGGTAATTGTTTATGCAAAATAAACCTTCACTGCCAATGATTGGCAACAGGATGTATCTTTGTCAACCTCATTTTAGCAATGTTCCATTTTCTGTATGAATTACTGTATTTGCAGTTATGAGAGAGCAAATAGTACCCATCACCCATACCAACTCCAGCTTCCCACTCCCCCACGTCACAAGCTTTTTGTACTACATGAAAGCTACTCTCAAAATTTCATGTTCGTAGTTATAGATTAAATAATATTAAACAGCATTACACTGGAAAGATTTGTTTCCAAGTAGCAAACAGATTCCCCATATTATTCTTTACTGTAAGTAGTTGTTGTTATATCTTATTCATCTGGAAAATAATTTCAAACAGCCATGAAAATAGCGGATTTCTCTCTGTTAAAATGATAGTCAGAGCCTGGGCTGCTGACATATAGTAACATGATTCACTTGGACAGTTACTGACTGCACATCCAATTCATTTCTTCTGTAGAGCACCAAGTTATTATCTGAAATGCACAAGGTGTCTGGGGGTAACATATGATCAGCCAGGGACGCTTTTGACGGCTTGAAGAGCAATCAATAAAAATTGTCTCCAGCAGTTTTGTAGAGTATGGAAGTTGGTGGTGAAATGAAGTGATGGAGATTAACTGGTGGAAGTCAATGCCCCGGTGCTGTGAACCCTGTTTTTTAATTAAAGATCCAAAGCTGCTTTTCACTGGGACAGGGTGTTTTCCCCGTGTACAGATCTGTGCTCAGGGATGATGTCCCTTCCCTGTGTGTGGATGGGTGTGTGTGGGTGGTGGCTGGTGCCAGCCCTGGGCAGGGTGCCTGGCAGGGACAATAGCATCACTGGTGACACTGGCCTGGCCCAGCCCTCAGCTGCCCCTTGCTGCACTGGGCACTCACAGCTGCCCACTCCTTGGAAACACATTTTAAGGATAATTTTGATGGTCACATTGACTGAATTAATATTCTCCAAAACGCAGCTGCACTCTTCATTGGCAGCTGTTATTTCATCCCCAACAAAAAGTCCTGTGAGCTGCCAGTCCCATGGGACACTCACTTCATCTGGGTATGGTTTTTGGGGCTGCCTGAGCTCTCATGGAGGCTGAGTAAGTTTTTCAATTAACATTAATTGTGTGTAGCTGGACTCTGCTCTGGCTGCAAGAAATGACATTTGGGTTGTGAGGACACTTGTGCAAAGGCTGCTGGTTCTTTATTGCTGCTCTGTGCAGTGAAGGGGGTTTGTATCACCAGAATTCAGGGTGTGGCAGTGTCCAGGGGGCACCTGAGAGTTCCAGGGGCAGCCCCAGCCTGTGCACGCTAGGAAATCCATTTGCATTTCTGTGTGGAGTGGGTTTCAAAACACTCTGTTAATTTTCTTCCATTAAACACAGTACAAAGCTGCATGGCTTTGATGGTGACATAGTAATAAACACTCAAAGACTTGTTTACAAAGAAATAGTTATTGTCTGCTAAGTAGTTTTAATGGAAAGCCCCCTGCTGGGGTTTAGTGGGGGGCTCTGGATGCGGGAGGCAGGCCCTGAGCTCCCTGCTCCTCACGTACCCATTGCTTAAGTGCAGAGAAGGTTTTGTAAGACCTCTGGTGCACGCAGATGAGATGATTGCATGCTTTAGAGCAAATCTGTCCTCCTTCCTCCTCAAGTGCTTTCCTGCTCATGCCATGTTTAATGCTGGGATTTCTGTGGATGGCATTCGAGCACGCTGGGTGAGGCTGCCCTCCTATCTCCTAACGGGGTGTGCACACAGCTGCCAAAGAGGTGCTGTGGAGGGCTCCAGCCTCTCTGCCCCTGTCCCTGCACGGTGCTGGCACAGGCTGCCCGGGGCAGGGCTGCCTCTCCTGGTGTCAGCCCTCCTGCCATGGCACACTGTCCAGGGAACTCTGGGGTTTGGACCCTTCCAGAACCCCTTCCTGGGGCCCATGTTCCGGTCCAGCAAAGATGTTCACAGACACTGTAAAAGGTAAATGACAGCAGAGGAAAGGTGAGCTATGCTTTGACTGTAGCAGCTCATGGAGCAGGGCTACAGGCTGCCCCACTGTGCCAGTACCCCGATGGACAGCAGCAGCAAATGGGGAAACCTGCAGAGGTGCAGGAGTGCAGGAGCCCTTTGCTGCTGTGAGCATGCACTGCTGCAGCCAGAGCTGCTCACTGATGGTCCTGCCAGAGGATTTCCAGGCCCACGGTGCCAGTGCCACAGCCCAGCCCTGCCAGTCCTGTGGTGCCAGTGTTGGTGCCAGTGTTGGTGCCAGTGCCAGTGCCAGTGTCAGTGCTGGTGCCAGTGTTGGTATCAGTGCCGGTGCCAGTGTCGGTGCCGGTGCCAGTGTTGGTGCCAGTGCTGGTGCCAGTGCCACTGTCAGTGCCAGTGCCAGTGCCAGTGTCACTGTCAGTGCCAGTGCTGGTGCCAGTGCTGGTGCCGGTGCCACAGCCCTGCCACTCCCATGGTGTTGGTGTTAGTGCCAGTGCCAGTGTTAATGCCAGTGCCAGTGCCAGTGCTGGTGTCAGTGTGAGTGCTGGTGCCATTGCTGGTATCAGTGCCGGTGTCAGTGCCAGTGCCAGTGTTGGTGCCACAGCCCAGCCTGGCCAGTCCTGCAGTGCCAGTGTTGGTGCTGGTGCTGGTGCCACAGCCCAGCCCTGCAGTGCCAGTGCCAATGTCAGTGTGTCAGTGTCAGTGCCAATGTCAGTGTGTCAGTGTCAGTGCCAGTGCCGGTGTCAGTGCTGGTGTTGGTGCCGCAGCCCAGCCCCGCAGCATTCCCCTCCAGCTCACACCACTGTGATCTGGCACTGTGATCTGGCACTGTGATCTGGCACTGTGATCCAGCAGCCAGGGCCGGGTGGCTGCACAGGCCTGAACTGCACCACTTGGCCTAATAAGAAATGTATAAAAATAATAAAAATGGAAACGCATGGATATTATTTGTCAAGCGTGTGCCTAGCAACTCCCTGTTATTTCACATATTGTTCTAGTGGGAACATAAGTAAAACACATTAGCAGTAATTTAAAGTTGCTATGTGCATTGATTATTTATACCCTTACATAAAACCCCAGCCTCTGTGTGCAGCACACCAGCCTTGATAAACTGTGTATGTTAAATCACAATCTCCGAATATGTGGACAGAATCTCCAGGCGAATATTGTAGGGTTTTTTAATATATATAGAGAGGGATAGATCCACTCTTTGGTAGTGACTTGCTTGGTTCAAGTGCATCTCTAAATCACACTATACATATAAATAATAAATAAGGGAGGCTCATATCCTTAATATTATTCTCATGTCTTATTAAACTAATATTTCAAAAAACTTTTATTTTTCTTTTAGTTGCAGGTCACTGTTAAAGTTTAAAAAAATATTACAATCCAGCTCTGATGCTTCACGGGAAGAATGCGAGAGTCCCTGTAAAGCACAGGCATGAATGATTATTCTAATTGCCTGGAGATGCCTTCTGAGAGATAGAATAATTAAGCAGTGGGATGATTGAGACCTTCAGCACCTTTGTCTGTGTTTCCCTTCCGGACACCCCCCCGTCCCAGCGGCAAAGAAAAGGGCCATTTTCTTAAACCATGTTTTATTTTTCACTTCATCACTATGAAGATTTTATTTGATTTCTTGCCCTGAAGATCTCTCACTGCAGCCAGGCGATTCCTTACGGCCCTTGAGGCGCAGCTTTCCTGGCGGAGAGGGAAGGCTGAGGGCTTGGGCTGAGCCGGGTGCCCGGCAGGCAGGCCAGGGGCAGAGTGCCAGCACGCCTGGGAGCCAGGCTGGCTGCAGGGCTGTGCCTGCCTGTGCCCACACGGCTGTGCCCAACCAGCTGTGCCCACACAGCTGTGCCCAACCAGCTGTGTCCTCCTGTGCCCACCCAACTGTGCCCACCCAACTGTGCCCACACAGCTGTGCCCACACAGCTGTGCCCGCCCATGCCCATCTGTGCCCACACAGTGGTGCTCACCCAGCTGTGCCTGTCCAGCTGTGCCTGCCTGTACCCACCTGTACCCATCCAGCTGTGCCCACCCAGCTGTGCCCACCGGTGCTTCGTGGCTCACCTGGGCTGCCCACCAGCACTCACAGGGCCCTGCACCCACTGCAGCTGTTTGCCAGCCCCGCTGCAAACCCGGCATCCTCCCAGCACCCACCTGGCTGCAAGGGCCCTGCACAGCTGGCCGGGTGCTGCTGGTGAGGGCACGGCCTGTGCTCCTGCCGTGGGGCTCAGGGGAGCCCCAGGGCGCTCAGGGCTCAGGTTACTGACTGCTGGCTGTTCGCACAGCGCTGGGGCTTGGCACTGGCTGCGACACCGTGGAGGAGCTGGCGGCATCACCGGGGAGGCTGAGGTGGCTCCTCTCGGCTCGGAGCAGGAGGCACTGACAGCGCTCAGCTGCAGGGATGCAGCGGGAGGTGATGCAGCGGGAGGTGATGCAGGAGTGCCCCCGCAGGGTGGGCATGGCTCTGCCCGTCAGACCGGCAGTAAACACAATGCATCAACATTTACCGGGAATTAACATCCCGAACATCTGCTGGAGCAGGTTTGGCAGGTGGCTCACAGGGAGCTGTGGCAGAGGAGCCCAGGGTGGTGTGGGTGAGTCGGGCCCTGCAGGCACAGCACCGGGGATGGTTCTCAGAGCCAGCACCAGCGGGGCACTGGGCTCAGGCTGGGCAGGGAAGGGTCAAAGCTGCTGCCAAGCCAAGTGAATCCTGGAACAAAATGTCCTGGATTTGGGGAGCTGCCCTGGAGCAATGTGGGATGGCCAATGTTCTCCCTGCTGAGTCTGCTGATGCTCTGCATGTCCAAGCCCACAGAGCCACCACTGATGGGGACGTGACTGGCAATGGGTGACCCTCAGGGTGTTTCTGTGCTGCTCTGCAGGACAGAGACAAGATGGTTTGTAGGAATGTATGGCCTTTGACAAAATTTTGTTTTGAAAGATAAACTGGGGTTGTGGGGCAAGTTTCCCTGATAAGGTCAGAGCATTCAGCCTCAACCTTTTCAGAGCAGAATGTTTCATTTTTCCACTTCAGTCTAATGTTTCATTTCAATTTTGGACTAAGAATGTAAATAAAATGAAAATGTGAAAATAAATGTTTATTTTTTCCTGAAGCAAATAATTTCTATTGACCTGAAATTTGACTTTTCATACGAATCTGTTCCATAGAAGATTCTGGAATGGTCTCACCTCCTGTTGAGGCCATGCTCCTCTTCCATCCCAGGCTCCACAGGTCTCCACAGCGAGGGCTGGCTTTTGCTTCTGCACTGGTTTGTTTCCTGGTGAAAGGGTTTTCTGTTCCCCTGGGGGTTGCTGTGTTTCCTGTAATGTAAATAATAACATTTATAATACCACATGACAATATGGGATGTTAGGAGCCTGGGGTGGAACTGCTCTCAGTGACACAGGGAGGCACTCCTGGCAGGGCTGGCTGGGGCCTGCAGGCTGTCGGGGACTCCTTTCTGTCCTTTCTGAACATTTACATCAGCCCTGTCAGTGCCTGGCCCCTGCCATACCCGTGTGCTGCTGTCCCCTGCCACACCCCTGTGCTGGTGTCCCCTGCCACACCCCTGTGCTGCTGTCCCCTGCCATACCTGTGTGCTGCTGTCCCCTGTCACACCCCTGTGCTGCTGTCCCCTGCCATGACCCGTGTGCTGCTGTCCCCTGCCACACCCCTGTGCTGCTGTCCCCTGTCACACCCCTGTGCTGCTGTCCCCTGCCACACCCCTGTGCTGCTGTCCCCTGCCACACCCGTGTGATTCTGTCCCCTGCCATGACCCCCGTGCTGCTGTCCCCTGTCACACCCCTGTGCTGCTGTCCCGTCATGCCCGTGTGCTGCTGTCCCCTGCCACACCCCTGTGCTGCTGTCCCCTGCCACACCCCTGTGCTGCTGTCCCCTGCCATGACCTGTGTGCTGCTGTCCCCTGCCATACCTGTGTGATTCTCTCCCCTGCCATACCTGTGTGATTCTCTCCCCTGCCATACCCGAGTGTTTCTGTCCCCTGCCACACCCGTGTGCTGCTGTCCCCTGCCACTCCCCTGTGCTGCTGTCCCCTGTCACACCCCTGTGCTGCTGGCTCCTGTCACACCCCTGTGCTGCTGTCCCCCAGCCGGGCTCGTTCTCAGCCCCCTGCCCGCCCTGGCCCGGGGCTGCTCCTGGCTCCTCCTCCCCGGCCAGCCGTGGGGACTCGGGAGCCACGCTGCAGGTAAATAACTTCCGAGCGAGTTTCTTTAATTAATGCAGGCGGTTCTGAGGGCAAAAGCAAACAGCACTTGGCAGCGAGAACTTTTAATGAGAATGTCATTAAGAAATTCAGATGGTGAGCGCAGAGTGATTCCTGCTGCACCCGCCTGACTTCTCTGCCTCCCCAGTTCTTCCTGTCCACTAAACATAAAAATGTCATTTGTTTTTATAACCCCAGAATCCAGGCTTTCTTTCTCCTTTTATTAACCAATTTATTAGCAGGACATGAGCAGCCAGCTGAAGTCGGAGGGTAGAGCCCTCTGATCCCTTTTCTTGCGATCGCCTAATTATTTATTGCTATCAGACATCAGAGTTTCTATAAATTAAATCTGCTCTTCCCAAAGTTGCCCCTGGGTTTAAATCAATACTGGGCACCTCACATAATATGTGATTATTAATAAGTGATGTTTGAGACGGTTCCACATAACGTCCTGAGCCTGGGGGGCAGAGCACACCCTGGCATGGGGATGTGCCACTGCAGGGGCTGGGCTGGCCTCAGGAACCATCTCAGCCTAAAATCCACGGTGAAACCTTGGTTTGGCACGGCCAGGTACCCCTGCTCCTGCTCCCTGGGACACACCAGCACTGCGACATCCACTTTCCTCTGCATTGGAACAAATCCTTAATATTCACCATACAGGAAAAATACAAACAAATTTTAATTTAGAAGCATGTGACCTTCCTTCTTGATATGATCAAATTTTTTGTGTATAAAAATATATTATTAAATACAACATAATATAGGTTATTATGTGAAATATTTAATATTACACATAATTTAAGCCAAAGTAATTAAAGTAAGAACAGTGACTGTCTTTATATTGAACATTTCACCTTCTCAACAAAATATTAAAAGGAAGAAAGTGATTTAATCTTTCTCCCATCAGAGGTGTCATCGAAGCTGACACCCGCCAGTGTTCCAAAGGCTTCCCGCCACGGAAAACTGCTTCTTGGAGGAAAAAAAAAATAAAAGAAGAGCTGGGGCTCTGGCGGCGCGGGGCTCGGGGGATGGAGATGAGGGCTGGGGCTGGAGCTGGGGCTGGGTTGGGCTGGGCCGGGGCTCCGCTCCCGCTCCCCGCGGTCCCTGCCCGGACCCGTCCCGGGGCTCCGGGGGGCGGCGGCGGCCACCGACAGCGCCACCTGGTGGGCAACAAGCGCAACGCGCCTCGCGGGGACACGGGGGGACATGGGGGACATGGGGACACGAAGTAACACAGGGGAACATGGGAGAACATTGAGGATAGAGAGGGACACTGGGGGGACATGGGGGGACACGGGGGAACACGGGGGACATGGGGATACGGAGGGACACGGGGGGACATGGGGGGACATGGCGGGACATGGGGGAACACGGAGGATAGAGGGGACACGGGAGAGCACGGGGAACATGGGGATATGGCGGGACACGGGGGGACGCGGAGGAACACAGGGAAACATGGGGGAACACGGAGGATAGAGGGGGACACGGGGGGACACGGGGGACACGGGGGACACGGAGGACACGAAGTAACACAGGGGAACATGGGAGAACATTGAGGATAGAGAGGGACACTGGGGGGACATGGGGGGACACGGGGGACATGGAAGGGAGGCAGAGGGAGACATAGAGGAACACGGGGGACACAGGGGACCATGGGGGGACACCAGGGGACACTGGGCAGGGAGGCACCATGGAGATAAGGAGCACCAGGGACACTCAGGGCACGGTGAGCACCAAGAAGATGGGGGGAACACGGGGATGCAGTGGGAGCACGGGAGGCACTGGGGACATGGGCGGGACAAGACCACTCTCAGCTGTGGGGCACCAGGGACAGGAGAGGCACTGGGACCTCAGGGGGAATTTGTGGCCCGTGTGGCAGGGCACAGGAGAGGCCACATGAGGGACAGAGAGAGGCCCCAGCCGTGAGATGAGGCTCACGTGGATGGGACATGCTGCAGGGTGGCACTTCCCTTTTTCCCTTCTTTGTCCCCTCCTCGTCCCCATCCCACCGTGCCTCCCGCAGCTGCCCTGCCCTCCCTGCAGGGTCACCACCAGCAGGGACAGTGGCTGGCACTGCCAGGGCCCAGCCTGCCCCATCCTGCACACCCAGGGCAGCCCAAGGGCGGGCAGCCCACACAGCTTTGGGACCTGGGAAGGTTTGCCCACGATGACAGCAGGGTCTGTCCAAGGACAGCCTCAGAGTCACAAATATCAGCACAAACAACACACGCAAATGGGGAAGGAGCCACCTCAGCTCAGCACAGTGTGCTGTGGGATCACTCTTTGGGAACAGCCCCACATTCATAAAGCAGCCAAAAAACCAACTTTTTCTCGTTGAAAATAATTATATCTTGTCAAGTTTGGTGGCATCTGCAAAATATCTGTTAATCTAAATTATATGATACCTAAAGAGCAGAACTGGGAGCTGTGCTAATGGTGGTTGTTTCCTCAGACTCTTAGAAATGGAATTAATATGTTCACACAGTTGTTACTCCCTCACCAAGGAGCTGCCAGAGCCACCCTAGGCCTGTTCCTGCTGCACAGATGGGGTTGGGGGGCCCTAGCTGTGGCCTTTGCAGAATGTCCCCCCCACTGTCCCCCTGTCCTTCCTGCCCATGCTCCCTGCTCAGGGCTGTGCAGGAACCCTGGCAGGTACAGCAACAAAACACCAGCCCAGGATCCCAAATGTCCCTCCCTGCAGGGCCCTGCCAGGCTGGCAGGGCTGTATTGGACCATCCTTGACAGACTTGAGGGGTTAAACACAAATCTTCTGGTTTTGCTGGCCAACAAACCATGGGCAATGGCTGAATGAATCCCTTCTCCTTCCTGCCATGAAGTAAATGCTGTTCCCTGCCCAGGGGCACTCTGTGCCTCTGCT